>JAODAL010037362.1:0-40486 GCA_025379985.1 Phyllomedusa bahiana
ACCAAGTGAGGTATGGAGGCCCCGGGTCTCTGTACCCGCCAAAGGCCGGGGAGGCTCTGTAAACCGGAAACCCCTGCCCCGTTGTCGCGGGGTCCGCCTGGTCTCTCGGCCCCGCTCCGCTGTCCTCTCCTTTCTCCCCATGGCGGTCATTTTGATGCTCAGAGGGGTCCGGAGGACCCCGGGAAATAAAGGGAGAAAGCGGAAAAGCCCCGATTTCCCCTTCTGTATATCTTTGGCGTGCGCCTACCCCTACACGGGCCAGTGGGGGGGGAAACACCGCCAGCGCCCGCCAAATGGCCCCCAAACCCCCGGGGAGGTCCTGAGGCAGCTCTACCCCCGGGGAGTTTTGTGCGCTGGCTGGATTGTGGGGGGCCTTGCTGTGGCGATGAAGCAAAACCCACCACATCACGATGGCCCCGCCCGGATCACTGCCGGGCGGTTGGGGCCGCGCGGGGGGGGGGACCCCGCCGCAAGCCCCTGCTTGATAGCCTTAGATTCCCCCCCGGTGCTGAGTCAGGCAGCCAGGGTAGGATAGACCCCAAGAGAAGATTTCGTTGGATAAAGCTCTGAAAAGAGCTAAAAATATCGCCGATGGCTTAGGATTCTTATTAGTTGGGGCGGGAGTGTGTGAAGCCGTCTTACCCCTTCACGTCCACCCACCCCCCAGAAAAGGTTTTTAAAAAAAAAAAAAAATAACCACCTTTCCCGCTTCCATGTTTCCCCATTTTTGGTCAGGGGTGATGTCATCAGGCCACCAGGCAGATGTGCATAGCATGCGCCTTCCCCGATACTCCAAAAGGGCCCAAGTTGCTTGCGGCCTCCTTTCCCATTGCGGAGCAATCGCCCCAAAAAAGATCAAAAATAAAGTCCACCATGTGCGTAAAAACCTGCCCAAAAACAAGACATTAATTTAACCCCTAGGTGAAAGTGTTAAAAAAAAAAAAAAAAAAATAAAGAAATTTTGACTTTTGTACATCATACAGCACTAAAATTGTTAAAAAAGCGATCAAAAAAACCCTATAAACACCAAAGTTGTACCCAATTTAAAAAGTCAGTTCATCCCAAAAAAGTTCGTATACGGAAAAATAAAAAAATTAGGCTCTCGGAGACGGATGCATAAATATTGTTTTACACAGTAAAAGAACTTTAAAAAAAAAAAAACTGGGGGCGTTTCCGGAGAGCTCAGTGACTGGCCGGCCACACTAGGTGAGATCCGCGCCCGAGTGACCCGTTTCCACTGCCCATCTGCTTCAAACGAGCATCAGATGGGGAAAAGTAGCAGGCAAGCACCAAGAAGACCTCTGCTAGCACCCCGGAAACCTCGACCCCGAAATCTACGCTGGACGGCTTCCTTACCAGGAGTGGGATGAAGCGCAGCCTCTCCTCATCTCCGGCGCCATCTTCTTCTGCCACGCAGAGCCCACGGCGGGCAGAAACAAGGCCAAGCACGCCTCAGCTACCGGCCGGGAGGTACGCCGATAAGAAGATGCCTGCTCCTACTCCAGGCGTTTCCCAGCGCAGCAGCCCGGGGACAAAGGCAGGCACAAGTGGGCCCTGCTTCCCCCGGCCCTGACTCCAGGACACCCACGAGGCGAGCGCCATCTTGCTGGCAGCACCGGCCGACGCGCCCCGGACCTGGCACACGCAACTGCCTTACCCTGCCTTATTGGAGAGGAGGCGCAGGACTTAACCCCTAAAGGGTTTACACGGGGGGAGCCCCGACAATCAGGGACAGTACCTAGGGATGATGACCTCCTGCGTCAGCCACCCTGCATGCGCGGCCTGCCTCTATAACAGGGAGCCCCTGCACAGACATCCCTACTGGATCCCTAGACCCCAAATCCATCAGGGTCACCACAGCAGCGGGGGGTCCCTGGTGGTCTCCCATAGCCCACCCGCCTCGGTGGAGGGGCTGGGATCTCTGGACTCTGAGGTCCTCCTGCTGCAAGCCGCATAGCTGCTCACATGCGGCCCCCAGAGGCACAGCAGGCCGTGACCCCCGCGCTCAATTTCAGGGGTCTCAGAGCATTCATCACCTCACCACCTCGGTTGTGGGTAGCTCCCAGGAAGATTCCCGGGGCCTCTTCCCCTCTGGATCCCCAGGACCGAGCCCTCACACATTGCGCCCCGATGCTCCTGCATTCCAGCATGACCAAAGAATGCCTGCATGCCCAACCCACTGCCATGTCCCAGTGGCCCAATTATCTTAAAACTATTTCCAACAAGGGCAGACTTTCAAAATCTAATATCTGAAGTGAGAGGGGCCTGCAGGCAGGAAATTGCCTCTATACGGCAGGACATAACTCGCTTGGTGGACAGAGTAGATGTGCTTGATGAGGGTCAAGAAAGTACTCGCAATTATCTATCAGCTATCCACCCGCCGTTGGTTGCTCAAGCATCAGTAATCCAGGACATGGGGCATCATGTGGAGGATCTGGATAACAGGGGGTCCCGAAACAACATTCGGGTTCGGGCCTCCCTGAAACGTGGAATGATGATGATTCCCAACGGTTCTGTCGACCATCTTTAATGAGGTCCTTGGTGAACAGCCTAAAACACCCTATTAAACTGGACAGAGCCCACGCGCCCTCCGCCCTAAGGGTGCCTCACCGCTTCCTCGAGCCTTAATATGCTGCGTCCACGACTTCACAATTAAAGAGACTATCATGTCAACGGCTAGGCCAAGCGCTCGCGGGAAATTCGACGGTAGGCCAATTCAACTGTTCCGGACCTTTCCTGGGTTACCCTGCAAAAACGCACCTCCTGAAACCACTCATCAAGATACTCAAGGAACATCAGTTTACGTACAGATGGAACTTCCCCGTTTGCTCTCACAGCCCGCAAGGAAGGACGTTCATTTATTTCCAGAACCCACGGGGGACATACAACCGTTCTGTAACGCTCTACAGATACCTGTGGCCACACCTCCTTGATGGGAATTGGAGTCCCTCTCCATCCCGCCGTTCCCACAATTGGCGGATGCTGCAACAGAAGAGGAGACGATCTCCCGCCGAAACTCCGGGGGGAGGCGACTTCCCTCGCTCATCTCGCTAATGCGGAGCCAATGTTCTTCGGGGACTGTTAAGTATAAGGTCCCTCTATCGAGCCCTTTGTTATGTGACTGAATGGTTAAGTGGGCATAAGTTATGTATTTTTGCAATCAATTATCGGGTTACTTGGTCACGGTATTAGAATACCACTATTGATATTACCACACTTTGAGCATTCCCTATCGGTTTGCCTCACCTTTTTCTCCCCAGTGTGTACTATCTGATTCACTGTACTCCCATAGTAGTTTGGGTTATTTTAACGTTCCTAGCCCTGGTGGTTTTACCTGAGGGCAACGAGGCCGTTCTTTAGGTTTACTACCGTTGGAGCTTGGGTCCCTGGAGGGTGGGACGTGGCCTCAGCGGTTGGGGTGAGAGGGCAGAGACTTCCCAAGTAGCTCCTTTCTTGAGTCGTTTTGGAGGGTCCGCCTGGGAACCCCTCTGACCCCCTCTATTCTTCCCCTCCCGGAAGACGCCACTTATTTGATCTAATTATCTACCTCTGGGTATTTTACACACTGATTAGTGTTTATTTTTTGTGATTTGTGTCTGTTTTCCCTTGTCTAATTCCCTGTTTTCCTAGTGTTTTCTCCCTTTCCCTGTGTTGACCATGGTAAACTGTGTTACTATTAATGCCAAAGGCCTGAATACCAATGTGAAGCGCCGCCTGCTCTCACGGGAGTTACGCGCTCTGAAGGCAGATATTGTCTTCGTTCAGGAGACCCATCATGACTTTAAGGGTTCATTTGACTTTGTCAAAACTACTTTCCCAGTGGTGTTCTCTGCCTCCAGTGGTCGGAAAAATGCTGGAGCGGCAATTCTCATCTCGGCGAATTGCCCTTTTCAGGTGGTAAGCTCTGATTTAGACTCTCAGGGGCGTTTTGTAATTCTCCAGGGCACCCTGCATGGTTCCCCATTGACATTGTGTAATGTTTATGCGCCCAATACATCTCAGGTGCGCTTTCTCTCTAGGGTTCTCAATAAACTTTCCCGACTACCCCCGGGAGCTTTATTGGTTGGGGGGGGGACTTTAACATGATCTTTTCCCCTACGCTAGACCGACACTCGATGCAAGGCAAACCCACTCCTCAAGGTATGCTGCAGGTTGCTACGGAGTTTCGTCAGCTAATTAGACAGCATGGACTGTATGATCTTTGGAGGATTGATAACCTTACGGACAAGTCCTTCACATTTTACTCCCCACCGCATAGGACGCACTCCCGTCTTGACTATTTTTTTGGCAATATCCCTACTCTGCGGATGATGGGTGATGCTAAAATTGAACCCATATCATGGTCGGACCATGCTCCGGTTACCCTTCTACTGAAGTCTGGCATATCTCACTCGCGGGCTTGCCACTGGCGCTTAAATGATTCCCTGCTGAAGCGCCCTCAGACCAGAGAGGAAATGAGAAGTGCTATCACCAACTTCTTCGATATAAACAAAGGCACGGTTACTTCTGATTCCACCCTCTGGGAGGCCCATAAGGCAGTCCTGAGAGGCACATGTATATCCCTGGGGTCTAGACTCCGGAAGGACTCGAAGTAACTGACAAAGACGCTCCAGGAACGCCTTAGGCAGTTGCAGACCAAGATATTTGCTAATCCAAGCCTGGGCACCTTACGTTCTATTGTAGAGGCCCGGTCGCGCCTTAAAGATCTGGCCCTGCATTCAGTAGAGAAACTCCTTTCTATTGAAGCAGAAATTCTACGAGTATGGCAACACGGTGCATACCCTCCTAGCTAGACAATTGAGGGACAGGAAGGTTGGTTCAACCCCTCAGACTTTGCGATGTGCTGATGGGACGCAACTTATGACCCTAAAAAAATATGGGGGAGATCTTTCACCAATTCTTTGCTAAGCTATATTCCTTGCCCAAAGATCCCCAGGCTGGTACCATGGCTTTTGATGCACTACTTACGGATTTTCTAAGCTCCTGCTCCCTTCCGCACCTCTCTGAGGAAGTGGCGGCGGCGCTTAATGAACCTATCGACACCGAAGAATTATCGGGAGTTATCAAAGAACTTCCTAACGGTAAAGCCCCAGGCCCAGACGGGTTTTCATACTCGTATTATAAAACCTTCTCCCATGAATTGATCCCTCATATGCTTGCAGTCTTCAATGGTTTTTTGGGGGGCGCCAGCATACCAGGTTCTATGTCCCATTCCTACCTCACCCTTATACCCAAACCGGGTAAAGACCCAGCGGACTGTGCAAATTACAGGCCCATTGCCCTTTTAAATTCGGACATAAAAATTTATTCTAAATTACTGGCAAATAGACTGGGTTATTGGCTCCCCCAGTTAATCCACAAAGACCAAGTAGGATTTGTCCCAGGCTGGGCAAGGGGGGATAATACAGAAGGGCCATTGATATCATCGAAGTTATCACCTGCAACGTAAGGAAGCGCTCCCGCTTAGCCTTGATGCGGAAAAGGCCTTCGATCGCCTCAGCTGGCCTTTATGTTGGAGACCCCCTTTAAATCCTTTGGCTAAGGGGCAGTTTTTTACAAGCTGTTTGTGGCCTATACTCATCCTCGTCTGCTTCAATTAAGTTGCCACATGTGACCACCAGGGCCTTCAACATTTATAATGGCACGCGTCAAGGCTGTCCTTTATCCCCCTTACTTTTCATACTGTGTATGGAACCCTTGGCCGCCAAAATTCGATCCCATCCCTCCATTTCTGGGGTCCAGGTTAGAGATAGGGACTTCAAGATATCTATGTTTGCGGATGATGTGCTCTTATCCTTAACCGACCTCAACACTTCTCTCTCTGGTTTGACTGCCCTCTTGGAGGAATTTGGGAGGTTATCTGGATTCAAGGTGAATACCTCTAAGACTGAGGCCTTGCCCCTGAATGTGGGATCTGACACTCTTGGGGTGCTTCAGAGTCAGTTCAAGTACCAGTGGCAAACTTCTTCGCTTAAATACCTGGGTGTTCACCTGACTGCACGTTACAAGACCTTATATCAAGCCAACTTCCCTCCCCTGTTCCAGGAAATTAGGGCTCTATTGTACAAATGGCACTCCCATCCTATTTCCTTTTTGGCCGCATAGCTTCGGTCATAATGATGATTCTCCCCAAGCTTCTATACCTCTTTGAGACGCTTCCGGTGGCAGTGCCTTTGGGGGTATTGAAGTCTTTGCAGGCAGCTATCCTTAAGTACATATGGGCTCATGGACGTCACAGAGTGGCCAAGGGAGTGTTGCTGATGAGTAAGGATAGAGGAGGTTTAGCCGCTCCGGACATTTTGAAATATTATTGGGCGTCTCATTTGCGTATAATACCAGCATGGTCCTCTCTCCCGGCCTATACCAAATGGATGGAAATCGAAAAATTGTGGCTAGCTCCCTTCCACCCCAATATGTTCCTCTGGCATAACAAAGAGGTTAAGTACCCTGGGACTTTATTGGGCCCAATAACGTTTACTAGGTCCATATGGAAAACATGCCAATCTAGGTTCCCTTTAGCCTCCCAGTTGTCATCTATGTCCTCATTTCTTTATACGCCCCTCCTGTCAACTAGCTGTACCAATGCATTCGTTGCCCCATGGCAACAAAATGGCCTATTCCGGTTTGCGGATATTGTCCACTTTCGAACCAGGGATCTCATACCATTCCCGGATCTTCAAGATAGGTTTCATCTCCCCTCTCGAGCACAATTCCCGTACCTGCAGATAAAACATTTGATGCACACTTTGACAGGGGGAGCACCCTTCTCGGTCCCCAAATACCTTTGAAAGGCTGTGCAAGTCAGGTTGGTCGTCCAAGGGCCTAATCTCAGCTATTTTTCCGCATTATTATGATCCACCAATGGATTCCGAAATTTTTCCATCCATAAAATGCACAAGTGGGAAGCTTTCTTGGGTAGAAGTCTTCCTTATTACTTGTGGCAGACTATCTGGCACAGGGCAGCCAAATCCTCGACATGCACCGCTTACAAAGAAAACCAATATAAAATTCTGATGCATTGGTACCATACCCCAGACTTGCTTCTTCGGTTCAATCCACAACTTTCGGGGGCGTGTTGGCGGTGTGGGGCCACTCCAGGCTCCCTAACCCATATTTTCTGGGACTGCCCCCTCATTCAGAGGTATTGGTCTCAGGTCCATGAGGTTATCTCAGATGTTTTCGGCCGGAGGATCCCAGTAGATCCCTTAACCTACCTTCTGAATGTCCCCCCGAAGGGCTTCAATAGGAAAGCCGCAAAACTACTTCTCCACCTTCTAACTGCTGCTAAGTGCTTGATCTCGGCCTTCTGGAGGCAGACACAACCACCGTCGCTACATGATTTGCAAACGCGGATTTGTGAAATACAGCGCATAGAACGTCTCACTTCTCTTATACATGATAACCTGGACTCTTATGACGCAATTTGGGAGCCCTGGGTTATATACTGGTCCTCACAGTCTTCTTAAGACTCCTGCAACCCCCCCCCCCTCCCTTCTCCTTTCCACGTGTGTTTCCCCGTGTCTTTTTGTCTAGTTCTATGTTGGGTTTGTCAAGTCTGTCTAGTGCTAGCTTTACTCATTGGTATTGCTATAATAGATTATTACAGTTTCTGTTGAGACTTTTGAGAGGTCACTCACTGGCATGAGATGTCTTTACTAAGAGGCGTTTAAGTCCTCACAATGCGGTTCAATACGACAAGATATGCCTTATCCTTATGTCATGCATATAATCATTATATAGTACTGTTGCACTTTGTACTTTAAAATTTTTTTTTTTTTGTTGTTGTGATGTAATCATCTACATATTTTGTATGTATCATTTTATTTGGAGAAAAAAAACTGTTAATAAAAACACAATTATATAAATAAAAAAAAAAACTATGAAAAAAACTATATTAATTGGCTATCACCGTAATCGTATCGGCCCAGCAGAGTAAAGCTAGCATGTCATGCTTGCTGCACGGTGAGCACTGTATGAAATAAAAATTAAAAAAAAACACCACCAGGATTGCAGTATTTTCTACCAGGATTACCCGATACTCCAGAAGGCCGCAAGTCTGCTTGCGGCCTTCCAGAGTCCTATTGCGGAGCAATCGCCCCAAAAAAGATCAAAAATAAAGTACCACCATGTGCGTAATGACCTGCCCTTTAAAAATGTCACATTAATTAACCCGTAGGGTGAAAGCTGTTAAAAAAACAAAAAACAATAAAAGAATTGCGACTTTTGTACATCATACAGCACATAAAATTGAAAAAAAAGCGATCAAAAACTCATATAAACACCAAAGTTGTACCAATTAAAATGTCAGTTCATCCCGCAAAAAAAATAAAAAAGTTATGGCTCTCGGAAGACAGCGATGCATAAATATTGTTTTACACAGTAAAAGAACTTTAAAAAAAATAAAAACTATGAAAAAAACTATATTAATTGGCTATCACCGTAATCGTATACGGCCCACAGAGTAAAGCTAGCTTGTCATGGATGCTGCACGGTGAGCACTGTTAAAAATAAAAAAAATACTACCAGGATTGCAGTATTTTCTTCACCCTGCCTTCCAAAAAACGGATTTAAAACTGATCAAAAAGTCTTATCCCCCAAAAATGATACCAATAAAAACATCAACTTATCCCACAAAAATCAAGCCCCTACACAGCTCCATTCACAGAAAAATAAAAAGGTTATGGCTCTCAGACTATAGCGATGCAAAAAAGTGTTTTCCTTTTTGAATAAAAGTGTTTTTATTGTTTAAAAGCAGTAAAACATAAAAAGTATACAAATTTAATATCGCTGTAATTGCATCGACCTGCTGAGTAAAGCTAGCATGTCATTTATAGAGTACGGTGACCGCTGTAAAAAATAAAAATAAAAAACACTACCAGGAATGCTGTATTTTGTTCGAAATGCCTCACAAAAACCTTAATAAAAAGTGATCAAAGCATCATATGCCCCCAATAATGGTACTAATAAAAATGACAACTCATCCCGCAAAAAACAAGCCTATAATCAGCCCAGAATACAGAAAAATGAAAAAGGTATGGCTGTCAGAATAGGACAACATAAAAACACAATTTTTTATAAACCTATTTCTATTGTGTAAAAGTAATAAAACATAAAAAACTATATAAAATCATTGCAATTGTACCACCCCCCATAGTAAAGTTATCCTGTCATTTATCCTGTACAGCGACCACTGTCAAAATGAAGCCCAAAAAATAATGGCGGAACTGCATGTTCCCCCCCCCATTTTCATGACCCAATGCTAAAAAAATCTATGGATCACCTGTGCACCCAAACAGCACAGTACACACCTAGATGAGATCCATGAGGGGTGTTGAATCCAAAATGGGATAACTTCTGGAAGGTTTCACCTGTTCTGGTACTTTGGAGGCTTTGCAAATGCATCATGACCCCCACCAAATTCTTTGTTCCAAAAGACAAATAGCGCTCCCTCCCTTGTACACCCTGCCATGCGCCCAAACAGCAGTCTACACCCACATGTAGGGTAATACCGAACTTGGAGGAAATTGCGTAACAAAATTTGGGGTGCTTTTTTTTTTTTCCAGGATTCCTTGTAAAAATTAAACATAATGAAAATGAGACCCCAGAGGCCGGTAGGTGCAGGTAGGTGCTCTTCTTACTCTGATGCTTGTGGTTGAGCCAAATAACGAACTAGGGCCACCTATGGAATATCTCTGAGAACAGCAGAGTCTGGGGAATCAATATTAAGTTGCATTTCGCTGATCACATCTACCAAAGTTATTTATGGCGATATCTAACATACAGGCCAATCAAAATCACGTTAGAACTGGACTGAGCCCTAAAAATATGTATGTTGTAAATTTTCTTGAAAATTTGAAAATTACTACTAAATTTCTAAGCCCTCTAATGTCGTAAAAAAAAGACATTTAAAAAATATGGTAAATCCCTAGTTTAAGTTTTTTGATGGAATAACTGTTTTTAATTTTTTTTTTTGAAATGGTAAATTTTTAAAATTTTTCAAGATACTTTGTATTTTTCAAAATAAACAAGGTTTTTAAGACCAAAATTTTTATGTCTTAGAGCCAATGTGTCACAAAAAAAACAGTCTCTGAACCACATGGATGGGTTAAAGTGTCTTAAAAAGTTATTTACATAAGGTGCACATGTAATTTAAAAATGGGGCTTTTCGAGGGCCAAAAAAAATGGGGTCGGGTAAGGGGAAATTGACATTGGGATGTCTGAGGATGTACAAATCACAAAGGAGCTTGCACGATTGCAGCATGGAACCAGTGAGCTCTGGCCATAGGCAATTAACCCCTTAGCTGTTGCAAACAATTGCGATCGCGGCAGCAAAAGGAAAGACAGAGGGGAGGCCCGGGCTGTCCCCCAAAAAGAGCGCCCGGGGTCAATCGTTCTGCGTGGCTTACCCGACAGCCCAACAAAAGGTTCCGGGGCCCTTGTGGCACTATGTCCGGGCCGTGCCCTGGGGCTTTGGTGGGGGGAGAGGGGTTGCAATTTCAAGGGAACGTAAAACAGAAATATTGTTGTACTGCTCTCCATTGTAACAGTGATCTGAAGATCACTGTTACAAGTCCCCTATGGAGACAAGTAAAAAAAAGGTGAAAAAGTGCAAAAACAGTAAAAAAAAAAAAGTAAAACACAAAAAAATAAAATAAAAACACATCACTGCCTTTTTTTTTCCCCCCTTTTCAAACACCAATTCCCCCCAAAAAAGATAGAAAATAATAAAGTAAGAATTTGGCTAGCCCCAAGTGTAATGCCCACCCTATAAATATGTTTTTGGCCCCCCACTTGAAAGGCATAAAAAAATAAAAAAAAATCAGTCACAGAATTTTCGTTCATCCCGTAGCACATAAAATGAAATAAAAAGTGATCAAAAAGTCATATAAATACCACAGTGGCACCCATGAAAACATCAGTTCATCCCGCAAAAGAAAAGTCCTTACACAGCTATGTGTATTCTATGCATAAATATTGTTTTACATAATAAAAACACTTTTTTTTAAAGGGCTTCAACATAAAAAGAACTATATAAACTGGGTATCGCTGTAATCGTATCAACCCACACAGTAAAACTAAATTTACACCTATACTACAGAGTGAGCGCTGTTAAAAATAAAAAAAAAACACTATGAGAACTGCAGTATTTTCTTGACTCTGGCTTCCAAAAAATGGATTTAAAAGCAATCAAAAAGTCTTGTCCCCAAAAAATTATACCAATAAAAATATTAACAAGCCCATACATAGCTCCATACATAGAAAAATAATATGGCTCTCAGACTATAGCGATGCAAAAACATGTTTTCCTTTTTGAATAAAAGTGTTTTTATTGTGTAAAAGCAGAAAAACTTAAAAAATATACAAATTGGGTAATTGTATAAACCTGCTGAGTAAAGCTAGCATGTCATTTGTACCACACTACTACCACGATTGCTTTATTTTGTTCAAAACACCTTTACAAAAACCATGATAAAAAGCGATCAAAGTGTCATATGCAGTCCATAATAGTCCCAATAAAAACGGCAATTCATCCCACAAAAAAAAAGCCTTTAATCAGCTCCATATACAGAAAAATTAAAAAAGTTACGTACCTTAGTGGAGCCTTCTCTCTCACAACCCGATAGTTGATCGGAGAGAAGGCTGCAGAGGGACATTTTCTGAATGGAGTGGCTGGCAAGGGGCCTGGAGAGGGGAGCTTATAACCCCATCAGCTCCATCGGATTGGAAGCAGCACCACTTGAGCCTCGCCTGGGGCGTAGGGAGGCTATAGAGACACAATTTCCAATTCTACATCTCTGCATTTTACACTATTGTTGTAATAGACTTTGACATTATCTACTTCACATAAAAGCCCGTGAAATTTCCCGCCACTACAATCTGCGGCCGCCATTTTCTTCATTGTTCTCATTATCTCTTAGCAATAACTGTTTTCTTAACCTGTGTTGGCTGCTGTGCCTTCTACATTTGGTCACTTTACTGTTCCTTCTGCAGGGTCTCAGGCCACGGGATAGCTCTGAGAAGAGAGGTGAGAGTTGCTTCTGCTGATATTACACAACTTTATCAAAACTGGCCCTGGCTAAATTTAAAGACACTGTTAGTTGCAAACATAAATGGTCAGACTCTACAACTGTGGGCAAGCATACCATCAAGCACTATTTGAGGAGCCTGAACGCTACTTACACACAGGTACCACCTATAACGCCATCTGATCTGGGCACCTCTGACAGTCCCTGTGGCTCTCACGGCTCTCTCACTATGCCCTCAAAGGTGCATAAACCTCCAAATAATCCCAAAAAATTGGGTCCTCAGTCGGGTCCTAAGTCTCAGGATTGGTCTGATCCTGCAAAGGACGCAATGGACACAAATTCGACATTGCATTCTCTGGCTGCCTTTGGAGCGTCTTGGCACTCATCCTCTGAATCGCTAGCTGGACCCTCTTATGCAGACATGGCCCCATTGCCTCAGTCTCAGGACGGGAAAACGTATCTCAGTCACCTCCCTACAAAAAGCGACTTTAAAGCTCTGGTTGCAGAGATTAAGGACACTTTCAAAACTGAGATAGCTGCGGTGCTATCTGATTTAAAAGCTTAAAAAACACTCAAGTAAGAAGCCCCCAAAAGGGAACAAAAAGCGGGCGGGTCAATATATCAGAGTTACAATCTCAGATATCATCACAAGCACAAACGATCAGGGATACAGTTCAACATCTGGAAGACCTTGACAATCGAGGACAAGGAAATAAGGGACCAGAGGAATTTCTATCAACCCGCACCAACATTTTCAATTTATTAGTTGACGAACTGACCACACATAGTATTAAATTTCGCCCCGGGCTCAAAAGGCCAAAAAACCAAATTTTGGGTTTGGTTTCCTAGAGACTAATTGTTGTCTCCATGCTAACGAAAAAAAAAGCAAAAATGAATAAGGCCAAAAAAAAAAAGCTGCACAATATGAGGGATCCATTTTCAACTTCCCCGGACCTTTCCCTAAAGAATTGTACAAGAGACGGTGTTTGAGACCACTCATGGAGCTTAAAAGTCGAAATATCGTCTACAAGTGGGGATTCACTTTTATGTTGGTTGTGCCGAAAGATGTGAAATCCTCTACCCTCAAAATTCATAAGGACCTTTGGCAGTTTTGCTCTATCTTTCAACTCCCAAAAGTGGTTTTTCCCGGGTTTTGGGGAATTTTGACTCCACCACCAATCTGGCAGCCGGCTCAAAATAGAAAACGACGATCAGCTCAGGGCTCCAGGGGTTCTTCCTGCTCTCCCTCAAAGACTTGAAGTACTACTGTTGTTTTAGATTTTTCTCTTTCTTTCTCTAACAAACATACTAGCAGGTCATTTTCTATGACTGTATTGATTTGTTTTTGAGCCAGGATTATCTGTTTGTGTAATGAATGTTTTCACAAGAAATAGCCCCCTTATACGGGGTGCTGAACCAGAAAGGTGATATCCATATGCCTCTTTTTCCCTCCCCTTTTTTTTTATTTCCCCCACCACCCTCCCTTCCCCCATCCTACGCCTTTTTCCGGGTTGCTGCATCCTATAAAAAACAGGGATTGTTTCCTCATATTTTTTTTCTTAAGGTCTGGTGGATTGGTATCACAGTGCCTTCCACTCTTCTCCCATTAGAGGATGTGCCTGTTGTGGGATCTTTTTTCCTTTTTGTGATCCCACGGAGGTGAATGAGTACAGGCTCCAATTCTAGGCATTATACCATTTCTTTTTCATTTAGACTTTCCTCTACTCCAGGGTCACCAACTCTGGTTTTTACTCCTTTGAGTCCTGTTTGGTCCTAATACCAGTAGCGGTATTAATTGGCTGTTGTTTATTGATTGTTTACTGTGGTCCTGTCTCTCCCCGCCCTCATGTGTCACATTTAGGTGGTTTATGATAACAAGATGCCTATCTTCAATATGGAACTGGGTTAATATTCTAGTTATTTTACCTTCACATGGATATGGCTAAGATAATTTCCATTAATGTTTAGGGCCTGAATTCCACAGTTAAGAGACGTCTTCTGCTAATGGAGCTTAGGACTTTAAAGGCCGACATAGCCTTCATTCAAGAGACCCACTTTAAGGAGGGAGGTCGACATAGCCTTCATTCAAGAGACCCACTTTAAGGAGGGAGGTTTTACATTTGCTAGGTGTTTCTATCCGACCAGTTACGTCTCCTCCAAGGATAAAAAGAAGGCAGGGGTGGCTATCTTATTATCTGGCACATGTCCACTCCAGGTTACTGACTCCATTATTGATACACAAGGGAGATATATTATTCTAAGAGTTACATACCTGGGGAAACCGCTTACATTGTGTAACCTATACGCTCTGAATCAGGCCCAGATACGATTTCTTAACAACGTATTCCTTAAAATACAACGATTCCTTCCTTCTATGGTCATAGTAGGAGGTGATTTTAATTTGGCCTTCTGGGATATGGCAGATAGGCTGCACTTAGGGAACAAGGAGGGTGACAACTCACAAGCAGCACTTTCTAAGGCCTTTTGTAAGATGATGCAGAAATGTTTGTTATATGATTTGTGGAGAATAGCCCATCCTGTATATCGGTCGTTCTCATACTTCTCCCCCTCTCCTAATTCCCATTCACGAATTTCACGAATTGATTATTTCTTTGGAAATGTCTTTGCATTGAGGCGGATGTAGAGATGGACCCCATAACCTGCTCGGACCATGCTCCGATAACACTATCTCTAGTAAAAGCATGTTCTGACCCGTAACTGTCACTGGCATCTCAATGAAAGATTGATCAAAGTTTCCCTGATGCGAGAGGAATTGAGTCAGCATATATCAGATTATTTTGCAGCTAATGAAGGGTCAATTTCATCATCCATCATTCTGTGGAAAACGCACAAGGCGGTTATTAGAGGGTGGTGCATAGCGTTGGGAAGCAGACTTAAAAAAAAGGCTAACCTTCATAGAGAAAGTTTGAAAAATCAAGGACATTGGAAGCTACACTCAATAGTAACCCATCCAGACCCGCACTCTGAAAAATAGTTACTATTAGATCTCAGCTGTGATCCCTAGAATATGAAAAAACTGAAAAGCTCCTGTTACTCTCTAGACAACGAATTATGAGAGGGGCAATAAGGCCCATACAATATTAGCTAAACAATTACGAGAGGATGCGGCTAAACGCACTCCTCATGCCCTAGCTGAAGCAAATGGTAACATCACATACGATCCCAATAAGATAGCTCAAATGTTTCATACTTTCTTCTCAAACCTTTATTCTCTCCCAGATAATCTCCCTAAAGACACATCTACTAGAGAACAAGTGCTCAAACAATTTCTTCTTGTAATCTCCCGACTCTCCCTCCGGCAGCGCTAACTTCTCTTAACGCACCTGTCAGCTCAGAAAAAATGTCTTAAAATCTTTACTCAATGGGAAAACACCAGGACCAAATGCAGGGGCATAACTAGAGAAGCCTGGGTCTCTTAGCAAACTTTTGGATGGGGCCACCTGTCCCCCCCCCCCTCACCCGCCTCCCCAACCATGAACATTTATCAGGACATGCAGTTACTAGATAATACAAGGGGCAAATACCTCACCATACATATCACCATCATACTGCTACCAAACAAATCCCACTATACCAAGACCAACATTACCAATAATGCTACTACATAGGAACCTGATTATACAGCCAGAACATGACCACAAATTACCACCACATGGCGACTGAATAATACCCCTACACTATTAATGAATAATGATCAATAAACAAAGACCAATAGTACCGCCATATAGTGACCATATAGTGGTAGGTATCAGTGTGCACAGATGCTCTACAGACTGTATATTACAAAGACCAATAGTCTCCAATGGCACGCATCAGGGGTGTCCGTTGTCACCATTTTTTAAATGTTATTTTTTTTTTTTTACGACATTAGAGGGCTTAGAAACTTAGTAGTAATTTCTCCCATTTTCAAGAAAATTTTCAATATACATTTTTTTAGGGACCAATCCAGTTCTGATGTGGCTTTGAGAGGCCTGCATGTTAGATACTCCCGTAAATGACTTCAACTAAGAAACTACACCCCTTAAACTATTGACAACAGTGTTTAGGAAGTTTGATAACCCTTTGGCCCCGTTCACACGGCTTATTTGCCGATGGATTGGCGCCGTATTCCGCGCCGGATTTGCGCTTCAATACGGCGCCAATCCGTCGGAGTCATTACGGTAATCCACTGCTCTCATAGAGAACAGTGGTTTCCGACGCTCCTAGCCGCTCTGCTAATCCGCCGCGGGTGGAGAAAGTGACTTGCACATTTTTCACGCCGCGGACGCGCCGTAACCAATGCATTGTCTATGGGGCCGGGAGCGGCTCCGGCCCCGCCCCCGTCCCGCCCCTTATTCACGGCGGATTTGTGCGCTCAATACGGCGCACAAATCCATCGGGAATAAGCCGTGTGAACACGGCCTTTAGGTATTTCACAGAAATTAAAGCAAAGTGGAGGTGAAATTTAAAAATTTCACTATTTTTGCAGATTTTCAATATTTATCCATTATTCACTGGAATACGGTAAATGTGACCAGGTAAATGCAACATAATATCAATTCCCCCAGGTCTGCCGTTTTTAGAGATATCCCATATGTGGCCCATGTGCATTATTTGGCTCAACCATAAGCCCCAGAATAGGAGGAGCACCTACTGGACTCTGGGGTCTCATTTTCAATGCGATTTTATTTAGGCGCCATTTCAGGTTTGAGGACACCATAAGTTGCTAAAACTAAATTAACACCCCTAAAAAGACCCCATATTGGAAACTACACCCCTTAAGGGATATATCCAGGGGTGCAGTCAGTATATAGACCTGTGAAAATTTTAAAAAAAATTTTTTCCAATAATCTACAATTTTAGCTCAAAATGTTTCATATTTACAAGGAATCCTGGAAAAAAAAGAACCCCAAATTTTTGTTAAGCAATTTCTTCCAAGTTCGGCAATACCCTAGATGTGGGTGTAAACTTCTGTTTGGGCGCATGTCAGGGCGTACAAGGAAGGGAGCGCTATTTGGCTTTTCCAAAGAAGCATTTTATGCTATCTACAATATATGAAAAAACGTTGAGATTCTTGGTCCGCATGTTTTTTGGCCAAAAAATGCTCAAGCCACCCCCGGCTTACAAACGGGATCTAGTTTGGGTGGTCCTACTCTATATTATCTCTCACCTGGGTCAACTTCAGACCTCTCACTGTGCCAAACGGCCTCCAAAATGCAGAGAGAAAAATAAAAAAAGCACCAACCTTTCAGAGCATAGTGCATTGATATAACAGCCTGTGGAGGTGGGCTGTTATATCAATGCACTATATCAATGCTATATCAATGCACTATGCTCTGAAAGGTTGGTGCTTTTTTTATTGGGACCACCCAACTGAGATCCCGTTGTAAGCTGGGGGTGGCTTGAGCATTTTTTGGCCAAAAACATGCGGACCAAGAATCTCAAAGTTTTTTCATTTATTGTAGATAGCATAAAATGCTTCTTTGGAGATTTCCATGTGTTTTTTTGCCCTTTTTGCAGTGGTGTGCCACTGGTATTGGACTGTGTTCATATGTATATGTGCCGCAGCCATGCCTGTGGCACCCAGGTTCGCAGTGTTTTTCTCAGAAATCTTTTTTTGTGCAGAACTATACGTTGTATTTGGCACATATTTGCTTTTAAACTATATAAGGAGAAGTAGATACCTCCATTTTGGTTTCCTGCACCGCCCACCTCCACAGGCTGTTATATCAATGCACTATGCTCTGAAAGGTTGGTGTGCTTTTTTTATTTTTCTCTCTGCATTTTGGAGGCCGTTTGGCACAGTGAGAGGTCTGAATTTTGACCCAGGTGAGGATAATATAGATAGGACCACCCAACGAGACCCCGTTGTAAGAGGGGGGGTGGCTTGAGCATTTTTTGGCCAAAAACATGGGGACCAAGAATCTCAAGTTTTTTCACTATTTGGTTTTGGAACGCAGATTTTGTGGGGCCATGTGCATTTGCAAACCCCCAAAAAGTGCAAACAGGTGAAACCTTCCAGAAGTCCCCCCATTTTGGATTCAAACCCCACAAGGATCTCATCTAGGGGTGTATGTGCATTTGGATGCACAGGTGTTCCATAGTTTTTTTAGCATTGGGCCATGAAAATGGGGGGGGGGAAATGCAGTTCGGTCAGTGTTTTTTGGGTTTCAATGTCTTAATTTCAGCAAGACAACAGTTAACTTAAAACATGCAGAATGAAAGACAATTCATCCAACAAAGTTAATAACAACCAAATGAAGTATAGTGTTAGCAAGAAAGCCCCGCGAAGTCCTTTCTGGGGATATTTGAGGAAGTCTCCTTTATTCTGGGGGGTTTTCTGGATTTCCCTTAAACACACGCCCGGATAAAAGGGGCCCAGGCAGGGGTAAGCCGGCAGGGAAGGAGTTGAATGGGAAGGTGCCCACCAGCAGGCAGTACAGGAACTGTATAATTTCAGTCAGCAGAATGTACAACAGATAGTCATCCAGCAGCTTGAGCCACTGAAGAGTGGAGCTGACATACTTCTCCAGAAAATGGGACACAACGGACAGAACCGACACTGACATGACTGCTGGAGCCGTAAGTTTCACGACTTTAACATCTTTGTTACATAAATTAAACTCCGGGGGGGAACAGAATTTGTTGGAGATGTGGGGGCAAGGGGATGCTGCGTTTTTCTATTTTTCGGGTTGCTACTTAATTGGAATTTTTGGAGGCAGGTCAGGACATTGGTGGTGGATGTTACTGGAGCTAAATTAACAATGCATCCAACGTATTTTCTAATGAATATCCAGTTTCCTTCAGTCAGGAAGTTCACACTGCAACTAATTGTGCACATTTTGACTGCAGCTAGATGCCTCATTTCATTATTCTGTTAACGTACTAATTCGCCCACCATAGAACACTTACCCCAGATGTGAGGTTAAAGGAGCGGCTCACAGTGTCTTTGAAAAGGTAAATTTGGGAAAATTTTGGGGAGGTTGGTTTCTGTGGGGGGCCCCTATAAAACTTCCCCGGTTTGTAATGGGTGGGCCTTTTCTATACACAGGGCCGCCATTAGGGGGGTACAGAGTGGAGCTGACATACTTCTCCAGAAAATGGGACACAACGGACAGAACCGACACTGACATGACTGCTGGAGCCGGAAGTTTCACGACTTTAACATCTTTGTTACATAAATTAAACTCCGGGGTAACAGATATTTGTTGGAGATGTGGAGCAAGGGATGCTGCAGTTTTTCATATTTTTCGGGATTGCTACTTAATTGTGAATTTTTTGGAGGAGGGCGGAATTGGGGGGTGGATGTTTTTGGGGCTAAATTACCAAAGATCCAACGTATTTTTAATGAAAATCCCGTTTCCCTTTAGTCAGGAATTCACACTGAAAAAAAATTGGCAATTTTGACTGCAGCTAGATGCCTCATTTCATTATTCTGTTAACGTACTAATTCGCCCACCATAGAACACTTACCCCACAGGTTTAAGATGTGAGGTTAACGGAGCAGCTCACAGTGTCTTTGAATGGTAATCTGGATAATTTTGGGGAGGTCTGGTCTCTGTGGGACTCCTATGAAGCTTCCCAAGGTTTGTAATGGAGCTTGGGCCTTTTCTATACACAGGGCCGCCATTAGGGGGGTACAGGCACTACAGGTGTATTGGGCCTGGACAGTCTGTGAAGCTGGGGGGGCCTGCCTCCGCCGGCAGGTACCGCCCTCTTGCTTCACAGCAATGAGAGACAACAGGCAGGAGGCTTGTTCTCTGATGCAAGCTACTGTGTGCGGGGGAGAAGGGGCCCGCGCTGCAGTCACAGCCTCCTGTACAGTTTTACACAGATCGTTTCACTGAGTTCCTCTCCTCAGCAGCACGAGATTGGAGCAGCGGAGCCCCCACCTCATCCCTCTGGCTGCCTGCAGGGAGGGAGGGACAGACATGGACACATCAATACAGTGATTCCCGCCCAGAGGATCACAGAGTCAGAAGGATAGAGGGGAGGGCGAGAACACAGAGAGAAAGGGAGGGCTGCTCAATCACAGGCTGCGCAGAGGATTGGAAGTGCAATGATCTGTGTAAAGCTATGCAGCAGCTGTGAATCACAGGGCTCCTATTGTGAGCAGTGATGCCGGGCCCCTGATACCTGTGGGCCCCCACTCCAGTCCCCTCACACCTGACCTTTGGGCCCCACTCCAGTCCCCTCACATCTGACCTGTGGGCCCCACTCCGGTCCCCTCACACCTGACCTTTGGGTCCCACTCCAGTCCCCTCACACCTGAACTGTGAGGGGCCCCACTAGGCTGAGGGCAAGAAGGCCCTTGAATGGGCCCCACACATCTGAGAAGCCTTGAGCGGGGCCCTACACTGCAGGGGAAGGTAGGGAAACTTGAGTGGGGCCCCATTAAGGTTCTCCTCCCACTATCTATCTACCTAAATAAAGGGGCCCACTATCTACCTAACTACGGGGGCCCGCTTTCGTTCAACATAACTACAGGGGCCCACTTTCTACCTTACTACATGGGCCCACTTTCTATCTACCGAACTACAGGGGCCCACTATCTACCTAACCACAGGGGCCCACTTTCTATCTACATAACTACAGAGGCCCACTATCTACCTAACTACAGCGGCCCACTTTCTATCTACTTAACTACAGGGGACCACTATCTACCTAACTACGGGGGTCCACTATCTACCTAACTACAGGGGCCCACTATCTACCTAACTACGTTGGGCCGACTATCTACCTAACTACGTTGGGCCCACTATCTACCTAACTACAGGGGCCCACTATCTACCTAACTATGTTGGGTCCACTAGCTACCAAACTACGGGGTCCCACTATTTACCTAACTACGGAGGGCCACTACCTACGGAACGGATGGCCACTATCTATCTACCTAACTACGGGGGCCCACTATCTATCCACCTAACTACGGGGTCCCACTATCTACCCAACTACGTGGGCCCACTATCTATCTATCCAACTACGGGGGCCCACTATCTATCTACCTAACTACGGGGACCCACTATCTATCTACCCAACTATGGGGGCCCACTATCTATCTACCTAACTATGGGGGCCCACTATCTATCTTCCCAACTATGGGGGCCCACTTTCTATCTACCCAACAACGGGGGCCCACTATCTATCTACCTAACTACGGGGGCCCACTATCTATCTACCCAACTACGGGGGCCCACTATCATCTACCCAACTACGGGGCCCACTATCTATTCACCTAATTACGGGGGCCCACTTTCTATCTACCTAACTCTGGGGGGCCCAATACCTATGGTGGACACTATATAACTAACTACCCGGGCACCAAGGGGGTAATTATTTCTATATGGGGCACTATGGTTGGGGAGTTTGTACATGGGGGAGAGTGGGGGAGACCTGTTTGGAAGATGTTAAGTGAGGAGTCTCAGGTGTTTGTGTTGTGAATTCTTCAGGGACGAGTCGTGGCCAGGAGAAGTCCTCATAGCGGTGTGGACCAGATGGGAAATAAGGGAAAGTGAACGACTCCTCAGACAAGACGTCATCTGTGAGGCCTATATGTAACTGTACTGTGTGTACTTGTATCTACCACTAGGAGCCTCATGTATGAAATCTGACTAGGTGTCAGACTTTTTGTTGCCCATAGAAACTAATCAGCGTTCCCCTTTCATTTCATATAGTGCTCTGGAAAAATTAGAAGGGCACGCTGGCTGCTATGGGCAACAAAGACAGTCTTACACCTAGACAGTTTTCATACATTTCCCCCTATATGGTCACTGTATGGTGGTAATATTGGTGTTATTGTAATGGATTGTATTCAGTAACAGTATCGTGGCATTATTCTGCATCTTTATGGTGGAGATATGTGGTGATGATATTGCGGCATTACTTGGTATTTGTCTATTGTTGTTATTGGTAATATTGGCCTTAGTATACTGGTTTGATCAGTAACAATATAGGGGTATTGGTCATACATAGTGATATGTGCCGGTATTTTCTGGTCTGTATATATTATTTGGTTATATTGGTCTGGGTATACTGGTTTGGTTAGTAACATTATAGTGGTGAGATGTGGTGATCATTTTGTGTTGTATTGTGATGAACACAATATGGATAAACAATATCTTGTAAAATTTAACAAGAAATAAATCCAAAGACAATGGCACAACTGCTTTTTATTTTATGGGGTTGGCCGGCGGGGGTCGCTGGGTGTGGTTGGTGGGGGGCGGAGTGATGGGGTTGACAGGGGCATGGTCAACAGGGGGCGGAGTGGCAGGGGGGCCCTGACGCTTTAGCTGTAGTGGGCCCTGAAATTTCTGATGGCGGCCCTGTCTATACACATGTCCTATGGAATGGTTGATGACTATTTGGACATCTATACCTAGTTACAATAGATACGTTTACCCCTCTCCTGTGTGTCATGTCCTTCGTTCATTTGTTAAAAAAGTTTTCTTTTTTCCTTTCTTCTCAAGTAAACGTTCAATGCGGTTTCTTTGGGTGTGATTAAACAGTACACAGTGATTCATGTACATAAATTCTGTGGTGCAAGGCAACTAAAATCTGTACTGAACGCATGTTTTCTTGGTTGATATCTGCTGAAGTCATGAGACAATAATTGAATCATGTATTAATATACATGTGTTAACCACTGTTTATTGAAAGTCAATAAAAATACAGTTAAACCAAAAAAACTATGGAACACATTTTTGGCCAAAATGCAAAATATACCGCTAGATGAGATCAATGAGGGGTGTTGAATGCAAAATGGGTCGACTTCTGGAGGGTTTCAACTGTTCTTGTACCTTAGGTGCGTTGCAAATTAGACATGGCAACCAACAAAATCTGCCTTCCAAAAGCCAAATAGTATGCCCTGCCACGCGCCCAAACGGCAATTTACACCCACATATACGGTATTGCTGAATTTTGAAGAAATTACGTAACAAATTTTGGGGTGCTTTATTTCCAGTATTCCTTGTAAAAATGAAACATTTTCAGCTAAGATTGCAGAGTGTTGAAAAAAATACATTTTTCATTTTCACACCCTAAGGCTGGGTTCACACGGCTTATTTGCGGGGCATAATTATGCCCCGCAATTACGCCGTGTAGACGGGGGCGGGGCAGGGGCGGGAGCGGGGGGCCGGCACCTCGCCAGCCCATACACTATCATTACTAGCGGAGCATATACGCCGCTAGAAAATGACCTGTCACTTATCTCCCCCCGCGGCCGATTCGCCGAGTGGGGAGAGGAGACGGGAAACCATAGTTTTTCTATGAGAACTGTGGATTACAGTAATGACTGGGACATATTCCAGCCGTAATTCGCGCACTACGGCGCGTAATTACGGACTGAAATATATCCCATTTTAAGCCGTGTGAACATAGCCTAACGCTAACAACAATTGTGAAACACCTGTGGGGTCGATATACTCACTTCCCCCCCCTGGATATATTCCTTAAGGGGTGTAGTTTCCAATATGGGGTCTTTTAGGGGTGTTTATTAGGTTTTATCACCTTAGGGTGTCTGCAAACCTGTAATGGCACCTAAAGAAAATTGTAATGAAGATGAGAGTAGATGCTCCTCCTACTCTGAGGCTTGTGATTGAACCAAATAGCGCACTAGGGCCACATATGGGATATCTTTAAAAATGCTTCAATGTATAAAAGGAATCGTGTAGCCTTCAGTGCAAAGTACATTTATATACTTTTAATGTCCAAAACCACATATACATAACTTCAAAGCATATTTGCCAGATTTACATTAAAAGGTAAAGATACATACAGTGTTTCCCCAAAAATAAGACAGTGTCTTATATTAATTTTTGCTCCTAAAAACGAGTTAAGACTTCTTTTTAGGGGATGTTTTATATTTCTATGAATAATTCACATTTATTGTTGAACAAAACATCAACATGTATTGATATACTGTAGTGATTTCATCACAGACATCAGCATAAGCAGCCAAACTCTGAATTTCATAACTAAAAATGCACTATGTCTTATTTTCGGGGAAACAGGGTATGACCTGCAATGCGCTCATCTCTTCCGCATATTTGTCGATATCCTTAGAAGCGGAGTAGATTGATCCCAGTGCCGTCAACGTGTGTGGTGTAAACCACCTTCTATGGAGCCATAAGCACAGGTGTGCTGCTAGAACAACATTTTCGAAGGTGTTTTCCTCCCTTTCAAAGTCATTCCCAAACTCCCACAACCTTACCAAAATGTTGGCAGCATACCTCTTGTCTGGTACCTGTACCTCACAGCTTGTTACTTTCTCTTTCCTCACCACTACGAATGCAACATATTTTTTCTGTGCAGATCCAGAATTTGGTAATCCTGTCAAGTGACCTTCACTTCCCTACACTAAACCACCTTCCACGTGACTCCTCACTCTTCCCATGTGCAGTGTGTTTCTACCTTACATTTCTAAGGGTATGTTCTCATAGCGGATTTGGAAGCTAATTCTTGGCACAGATCTGTGTCCAGAATCAGCGTCCATTCTGACTGTAAATTGATTTACAGTATACCCTATGTAAGATCAGCGCCATCATTCAGCCGGTGTTGATTTTAAGTTGAGTATTATTGGCACTTAATGTTCGTGTCTACAAAGAATAATAAATTATAATAAAGTATATCCACCTCAGGCAGTTCTGGTCGTTTCCACGCTTGCAAGTGAAGAATTTTCAATGAGGCAACAATGTGAACTTAAAGGGGTTTTGCCACGATGTAATGTTGACGGGGGATCCTCCAAAATGGGTTTTTAATCACTTTTCTAAATATATGTGATTACAAAAATTGCAGTCTGAGAGAAGGGTACAGCCTTCCTTACATGCCCTTGGTTACTTTTAAAGCTTTTATTAGATACAACCTGACAAGAGCTGCTTTTCTGCTGGCCGGGCTTTCGCAGAAAGAGCTTCTTATCTGATGAGACTGAGCTGCAGAAGTTTTTTAGGCACCGGGTAGCAATATGTTTTCTTTTGTATACAGAATAAACTAGTTGTAGTGTGATTAGATACCTGCTTTATCTGATGACAGGGAACATGAAGAAGCTTTCAAGCTGCTGTGTAGAATAGGTGTTGTCTTTTTATATAGAATCCACAATGTATAGTTTGATTATTTCATAAAACATGTCACAGGATCCCTTATGCGTTTTGTGCTTGGCGTGGCGTCTCTCTCTTTTTTAGCTCCGTGGTTTGTTTACATTAGCTTCTTAGAAATAGACTCCCCCGACAGTGCAGTTGAGGCTGTGTCTTGCTGTATTGGAATCCACTCTTTTACTGTTTATTTTTTCATTTAAAGTTTTGAGACGCCCCCTTTGGGGATTCCCCCTCCTCACTCCCCCCCCACCCTCTCCCCCCTGCGCTTCATGATCAGCGTGATTTGTTTACACCCTCCTCATGTGACGGAGGTACTAAATTTTCTCTTGGCAAACCCCTTTTTAACTTACTTTCATTGGATTGTTCAAAGGAAAAAGCTCTGATAGCAAATATTGTTTTTTTTTCTGTAATTTTTCTATAATGAGTGGCATCCTGTCACTAGGCAACTGTTCTAGTTCCTTATGGTAAAGCAATGCAGGGACGGCGCAGTTCAGTGATATAATGAGATAAACTACAGCGAAAAACATTTTTTTGTGACAGCCTGTTGAACCCCAAACTGAGAAAAAAAAAATCTTCGACGTGGTAAAACAGTGCCATTTTACCGCAATCACAGCAATTTTGTTGGTGGTTATTTTGCTTCTGTGTTGGATCAGTGCTTTATTTACTGTCATGTGATGGGGACCTGAGTTTTCTGACCCAAACGTGGTCTCTAATGGTGGTGGTGAGGTTTGTACGTGGCAGTGTACACCCCTTTCCTGATTGAAAATGTATCACACCTGTCCCTGACCCTGTAATTAGGTGTTTCTATGCGCCACTTTTCTTTTGCTTGTGTTGATGATGTTGTTTATTTCAGAAAGTAGTTAGGTAACCAGGGCAGGACTTAGAGATGGATATTGTATGTGGTCTGGTGGAGTTCTGTGCCATGGCTGCTTTTCAGTCCCAGCCCGACCCTGGTGCTGTTAGGGTATGTTCACATAGCGTAAGTGCGGCGCGTACAGTAATCGCCACGAATAAATGACATCACTAATCTCCCTGCGCGTACAATGCGATCGTATTGTACACACAGGGGGACGAGGCGTAATCCATAGTTCTCTATGAGAGCTATGGATTACCGTAATTGCAGTGCACATCTCACCGCATATTAAACGCAAATACACAGCGAAATGCACGCCGCAATTACGCCGTGTGAACATACTGTACCCTTACACAGCTGGTCAGCAGAAATTAATATCTGTGTACCCAGCGGGAAAGGGAAAGATTGTGTGTTCTAAAAGAAAGTGAGTGGTTTGATAAAAATAAAAAGAATAAAATATGCATACAAAATTTAAAAATTTAAATGTATGAAAAGCAGGGGGGGCGTTCCCCCCCACTGAAATTTTTGAGCGATTGGGGCCCTTGTACGCATGCAGGTTCAAATAACCCCGACAGGGGGAAACTGTGAAAGGGCCCATTTTTTTAAAAACAAGAAAATTTGGACTTTAAGCAAGTAAAAGTGGTTTATTTACTGGGGGGCATTTCTTTTAAATTTAAAAGCCCAAAGCTTTAGGATCAGTCCCGCACGGTTCATTATAGTGTTTAACCCAGCCCCAAAAACCCCATTATTTTTAATCGGGGTGAACAAGGAACGGGGGTTTTTCCCTTTTAAAAATATGCCCCCCCGTTAATGGAAAAACCCACCGGACATAACTTTATTCAAATAAACTACGAGTGGTGCTTCCCTTTGTAGGGATAGCTCGCTACAACGGTACATCTCATCTTGCTGCAACCAACTGTATTGAAGTACACAGGACTAGTGATAGGGGGCTCCAATATGCACATGGCTTTGGGGTTTTTTTCGGGAACGAGCTTGCTTTTTGGGAAAGCCCCTTTTCCGCTCCCCCTTCCCTTTTTCCCAATAAAAAGGGTTTTTTTTTGAAAGGAAAGGGGATGCATACCCCCCAATGTTCCCTTTTTTGGGAGGGCCCCAGCCCCCAAATTTTTTTTAACCCTTTTTTTCTCTTTTCCCTTTTTAGCTCAAAAAAAACCCCCTCTTTTTTCTTTGGGGAATGTTTTTGGGGTCAAAAAAATGACTATATTGTTTAAAAAAAAAAAGTATTGGTTGCTTCCTAGCTGTATATTAATAAAAATGTACTTAATTTTTCCCATTTTTGGGATGCAATTAAATTTCCTAAAAAATGTTTTAATTTTCCCAAAGGGTTTTTTTTTTAAAAAATTTTTTTTAAAAAAAACCTATTCAACATTATTTTTAGGTTTAAAAAAAAAATTTTTAAATGCATTTACCCAAATAAGTCCCCCTTCTTTGTCTAAAAAAATTTGGGATTATGGGGTTGTTTTCTTTAAGGGGCCGTGTCCTGGTGTGATGTCATTTTTTTTGGGTGGGGGTTGGGGAGGCGGGCCTGCTGTGTCCCTCTTTGACCCCTCTAATATTGGCTGGAAATGGGATGTTTGCTGTAAGAAAGGCGTTTTGTCCCCAAAAAAATTAAAAAATTTTAGGGGCCCCATATGATTTTTAATTTACGGGTATTGGGGTGATTTTCATTAAAAAGGGGAAAGCTGCTCTTTTAAAAATTCAAAAATAGAAAATGATTTCCCATCGATGGAGCTCCGCTCTTTGTTCACAAGGGAAAAAAAGAAATGGGGCGACGTTTGGTTGTCCACAATAATGGGGGCAGCGCTCATTTGGAGGTAAAGATGTAATGTGTGGGCTGATTCAACAGAGTGCATTGAGATGTGTAAACAAGAGACGCTCACTGTACTCTCTGTACAACCATATGTGCTAGTTCAGTCTTTCCCCCCTAAGCCCTTTTAAAGATAAAATATACAAGGGAATTTTACCGCAGGGATTTGGGGGTTGCATTGACAGGGCCCTGCTGGGGGAAAAGAAAGAGGGGAAGGGTTTCCCTGCTGCTTTTCCTTTCCCGATCATAAAAGGCAAACAGATCAAAAAAGGGTTTCCCCTGAAAGAAATGTAGACTGCTTTGGGAATGTATTATTTTTTAAAACCGCATTTTTTAATTTTTAATTCAGGCTCTTAATTGTGATAAACTCCCCTTTTTAAATACATTGTAAAATGAACACAATCCCCCCAAACCCCATTTCCATGGGAATCAAAGCAGAAAACCCGGGGGATAATAACGGGGGGAGCAGAAGGGGGCTTAGGGGGCCCCCACCCCAGGGCAAACTCTATCAGTCTTTCTAACCCCCGTAATGCCGCTTTCCCGGGCACGCCGGGAAATGCATAACAGTTCATGCGGGGGTGGGAGAGCTACGGGGCACAGGCAGCCTTTAAGGGCCGGGGGGGGCCCGCCGCCCCCGGAGGGGTCCGCCCCCTTGTTCACAGAGGCTTTTCTCTTAATTGAATTTACGTCCAAAGCGACGCGCTTACCCATTAAGAAAGAACGGGGGAGCCCGGGGGAGCTGTGCCCCTCCCTGCCCCTGCCGTACCTTGCCTGCGGGCGGCGCGGCGGAAAAAAAGGGGTTCATTGTGGCCCCCCCGCCCAGCTTCCTGTCCTCACCCCAAGCCTAAAAACAGCAGGCTTGGGGCCCCGGGGGGAGGGCGGGAAAGCCGGGGGAAACGCGGCCAGTTAAGGGAATTAAACTAAGGGGGCCCAAAAAAGGGGGGGTGGGTGGGTGGTGGGGTTTTGGCCCCACAGGGGGCCCTTTAAAAGCTTGGGGGGGAAAAACTATGAAACACAGGGGGCCCTAATTCTTGGGAGGGGGAAAAAAACTATTTCCCAAAAGGGGGCCCTAATGCTTGGGGGGGGGGGGTTTAAATTGCCTACAGGGGGGCCCTAATGAAATGGGGGGGGGACCATGCCTAAAAGGGGGGCCATAAAGCTTTGGGGGGGGGAAACTATGCCTACAGGGGGGCCTAATACTTTTGGGGGGGGAAAATATTTCCTTTCGGGGGGCCCCCAAAGGGTTGGGGGGGGGGAGAACTATGCCCACGGGGGGGCCCAAAGCTTTTTGGGGGGAAAACTCTGAATACCCGGGGGGCCCTAAAAAGGGGGGGGAAACTATGCCTACAGGGGGCCCTTAAAGAAATGGGGGGGGGAAATATTTTCCTTTCAGGGGGGGTTAATGACTGGGGGGGGAAAATTTTTTTCCCACAGGGGGGGGGGGGGCCCCCAATTACAGGGGGGACTTTCTGCCTACGGGGGGCCCAAACGGGGGGGCCTTTTTTCCTACAGGGGGGCCCCAATCTCGGGGGGATACGGGGTCAGGGGGGGGCCCAAATCTACAAGGGGGGGGCTATTCTGCCTACAAGGGGGGGGTTAAAAAACAGGGGGGGGTATTCTTTCCCACAGGGGGGGCCCAAAACTACAGGGAAAAAACTATTTTTGCCTACAAGGGGGGGCCCCAATCTACAGGGGGGAAACTATTGGGCCTAAAGGGGGCCTAATCTACAGGGGGGGACTTTTTTTCCTAAAATTGGGGGGCCCTAATCTCAGGGGGGACATTTTGCTAATGGGGCCCTATTCACCAAAAGGGGTGGCCTAAGCTAAGGGGCCCATTCACCTACAGGGGAACCCTTTAAATACCGCCTGGGGGCCCCGAAGCTCCCTACGTCCCCCCAAGTCCCTAGCCCTCCCCGGTGGACCCAAGTACCTAGCTACCCCCCGGGGGACCCCTTGTCCTCATAACCGAGGGGGGGCCCCCCATAATTACCAGGGGGAAATTCTTTCCTTTTTGGGCATTATGGGGGGGGAGTTTGTACATGGGGGGGGGGGCACTCGTGGGAAAAAGATTTAAAAAAAATGGGGTCTGGTTTTGTTTTTGAAAATTCTACAGGGTGGGGGGTGGAGGAGTAAGTCTCATGGGGGCTGGACCAAATAGAAAGAAAAGGGGAAAAAGTGAAGGGATCAACAGACAAGACGTCACCTGTGGGGCCCCTAAATGTAATAAACTATTTGCAAACCCCTGTGTACCGGGGACTCCCACTTATGGTCACTGTATGGTGGTTATATACGTCTTCAGAGCTGTGTACATGGTATATCCCACTTATGGTCACTTTTGGGGGGTCTTTGGTCTTTGTGTACTGATCAGTAATAGTGTAGGGGTATTATGCAGTCACTTTGTGGTCATGTTCTGGCGGTATAATCAGGCAGGCTGTGAAGCCGGGGGGGCCCGCTGCCGGCGGCAGGCTCCGCCCCTTGCTTTACAGAGGCTATCTCTAATTGTACCCGCCCATGCAGGCATCATTAAGTTGAACGGGGAGCAGGGAGCGAAAAGCTTGCGCTCCTTCCCCCCCCCCTCCCACTTGAGGCGGCGCGGCGGAAGTGCATCATTTTCCCCCTTGCCGGTTTCTGTCCTCGGCCCCCAAGCCAAAAGCAGGGGGTTGGGGCCGGGGGGAGGGAGATCCCGGGGAGCCGGCCAGGTAAGTAATTAGCTCAGGGGGCCCAAAGGGGGTGGGGGGTGTGGGCTATGCCTACAGGGGGTCTAAGCTTGGGGGGGGGAAAAACATCCCTCAAAGGGCCCTAATGTTGGGGGGGAGGAACTATCCCTACGGGGGGCCCCCAAATTTTTGGGGGGGGGGGAGAAACTATGCCTACAGGGGGCCTAAGTGGGGGGGGGTAGACTATGCCTACAGGGTGCCCTAATGCTTGGGGGGGGAAAGAACTATGCATACAGGGGGCCTAATGTGTGGGGGGGGGGGAGAAACTATGCTACATGGGGCCCCTAATGCTGGGGGGAAGAATTTTCCCTACGGGGGGCCCAAATGCTTGGGGGGGGAGAACTAGCCTACAGGCGCCCAAAATGCTTGGGGGGGAGAACTATCCCAAAGGTGGCCTTAAAGAGGGGGGGGAAACTATGCCTACGGGGGGGCCCAAAAGACGGGGGGGGGGGACTATGCCTACAGGGGCCCTAATGAGGGGGGGAACTCTTTGCCTCCCAGGGGGGGGGGGGGAAAACTATTTCTACAGGGGGGGAAAAACATTTGCCTACGGGGGGGCCCAAAACTAGGGGGGGAACTATTTGCCTACATGGGGGTCCTAATCTACAGGGGGGGGGCTATTCTGCCTACGGGGGGCCCCTAATATACGGGGGGGACTTTTTCTGCCACGAGGGCCCAAATTACAGGGGGGATATTTCCTAAAAGGGGGCCCTAATCTACAGGGGGGATATTTTTTCCTAAAAGGGGGCCCTAATCTACAGGGGGACTATTTTCCCTAAATGGGGCCCTATTCTACCAAAGGGGGTGGCCAAAGCTAAGGGGGCCCCCATTCTACCTACGGGGGAAACCCTAAGTACGCCGGGGGCTGAAGCTCCCTACTTTCCCCAAAGCTACCTAGCCCTGCCGGTGGATGCCAAACTACCTAGTTTTACCCCCGGGGGCCCCCCTTGTACCTACTACGTGGGGGAGCCCCATAATTACCGGGGGAAATTCTTCCCCCCTTTTGGCCCCTTTATGGGGGGGGAGTTTGTACATGGGGGGGGGGGGCACCGTTGGAAAAATTTTTTTAAAAAAGTGGGGTTCAGGTTTTGTGTTTTAAATTCTACAGGGACGAGGGGTGGCGGGTAATTTTTTCATTATGGGGGGTTCTGGTCCAAATAGAGAAGAAAAGGAAAGTGAACGATAAATGAAAAGACTCCCCTGTGAGGCCAAAATTTTTGTAAAAAAATATTTGCAAAGCCCCTGTGTCCCGGGTATCCCCACATAGGGCCCACGTTGGGGGTTTAAAGAAAGTCTTCAAAACCCTTTGTACAGGATATCCACTATATGGTACTATATGGCGGTACTATTGGTCTTTGTGTATGATCAAAATAGTGTGGGGTATTATTCAGTCACTTTTGGTATGTTTGGGGGTAAAATCAGGCAGTCTGTAAAACCCGGGGGGGGGGGGGCTGCTGCCGGCGGCGGCTCCGCCCCCTTGCTTCCAGGGTTATCTTTTTAATTGCATATTTGATCTGTTTGGCGGTATAATCAGGTCCATATTAGTAGTGTTATTAAAGTTTGGGTTTGGTATAGTGGGATTTTTTTGGTGCAGTTGTGGTGAGGGATTTACCCCCTTTTATTATCTAACATGTTCCCGGTAAAATTTTGTGGTCAGGGGGGGTTGGCAAGGGGAGGGGAAGGGGGGGGGGGGGGGGCCCCATCCAAAATTTTGCTTTGGGGCCCTGGCTTCTCTAGTTATGCCCCTGGCAGAAACCCATGCAGAAATCAAAACATCCAAAGTATCATCTATACCTCAATAAGTAAACTTGATTAATATAGACACTGAAAATTAAACCTTTGATATAAGTAAAAGTCAGTGAAAGCTTATATAAAAAATGTAAATTTGGTTTTTGCCCTCAAAAAAACTCAACAAACCCGCAATCAATGTCTGAACTGCTGGTAACAAAAGTGAGTACACCCCTAAGTGAAAATGGACGTTGTGCCCAAAGTGTCAATATTTTGTGTGGCCACCATTATTTTCTAGCACTGCCTTAAAGGGAACCTGTCCAAAAGCTTAGCCCTCCTTTTCTGGGACAGCCAAGCTAGTGTCGACCTTTGTTCCCGCACGTGTCCTTTTCTGTAAAATGCGTGTTTTAGAGCATTTACCCCTCAAATCTTATTTCTTATTCATAAGCAGTTGTTAGCCCCACCCACCAAAAGCTAGCACCGCCCACCTAGCAGTTAACCTGTGTGACAGGTTCTCTTTAACTCTCTTGGGCATATAGTTCACTAGGTTTTAAGATTGCCAAAAAGAATCCTTTCCCTCCCATGTGCATCACGGATTGGGGGTGTTAGAGACCTTGCGCTCCTCCACCTTCTGTTTTGGGGTGCCCCCCGTGTCATTGGTTTAGGTCGGAATAAGCTTGGCCTTTCCCCATTTTTTAAGAAGGCAGTGTTCTTTTGAAGGGTGTTTGGGGTCATTTCTTGTTGGAACCCCCCAACTCCTTTTTTCCGGGGGGGAAAAAGGACTTGAGCAAAAAAATTTTGGTTCTGGCCCGGTTACCCCCACAACCCCCCCCCCCCCCCCCCCCCCCCATTTCGGGGATTTTAAAAGGGGGCCCCCCCCTTCCCTTCGACCCAAATTTTTCTTTTACAAAAACCGGTTGGTTCCAAAATAACCTTCCCCTTAGTTGTTGTTTTCGGAATTTTTAGGAGGCTTTTGAAAAGCCGCGAAAGCGGGGGAAAAAGGTCGAGGGCGGTACCCCTTTAAGTTTGGAAGTTGTAGAATTTTTTTTTTTAAAAAAATTTTTTGGGACGCTGAGCACGTCACTTAACTTCTTTGGTCGATTATGGCGGGCATTTGATTGGGAACCTGTATTTTTAAAAACCCCTGTTAGTTTGTACACTGCTGCAGCTCAGTTTCAATGGTTGGGAATTTCTTATAGCTAGGCCATCTTTTGTAAGCAACTTTTTTTTTTTCCCGATCACAAGGGGTTTTTTTATGAGGTGCTAGGTTGAAATTCAGTGACCAGTATGGAGCCTGTGAGAGCAATAACACCAAATTTCACAAACCTGCTGCTCATTCACACCTGACCTTGTAACATTAACAAGTCACATGACATTGTGGAGGGAAAAGGCAAGTTGGGCACTGGGGTGTACTCACTTTTGCTGCCACCGGTTTAGACCTTGATGGCTGTGTTTTGAGCTATTTTGAGGACACACCAAATTTACACTGTTATACAAGCTGCCAATTGACGCATTCTAAAGTCCATAATAGTATTATTTAAATAAACATATGAGGACTTTTGTAAAGCAAAATGTACTTTAATGATACCATTGACTGTACTGTGTAATGTGCTGGGAAATTGAAAAAATATATCTAAGTGGGGTGAAAAGTGAAAAAAATTACTTTTTGTGGGGTTTTCGTTTTTATGGCGCTTACTCTTCTGTATAAATTATGTGTTATCTGTATTTTGCAGGTTGATAAAATTCAGTGATACAAAATATGGAGGTTTTTCATCATGTCTCAGTACTTTTAAAAAATAAAAACACTTCTACTCAACTTTGCGCTGCAGTGCCACTTTCTGCGATCTGTAACTATTCGTTTTAACACCTATGGACCTAAGCGACGTCAAATTTTTCCGAGCTGAAGAGTAGTTTTATTTTTATTATTTTGGGATACATGAGGGTTTTTAACCCCTTCCCGACACTGGACGATCCTATATGTCCTAGCAGGAAGTGACCTCCCCGCAAATGGCTGGGCACAGTGATTGACATTTACCATGGAGAGCTGTACTGCTGTGTACTGCTCTCCATTGTAACAGTGATCTAAAGATCAATGATACAAATCTTCTATGGGGACATGTAAAAAAATAATGTTTAAATATTGTTTAACACAATAAAAACACTTCAACATAAAAAAACTATATACAGTAAATTAGGTATCCCTGTAATTGTATTGAGTAAAGCTAATTTATACTGCATGGTGAGCGCTGTTGAAAATAAAAAAAAACACTACTAGGATTGCAGTATTTTTTTTCACCCTAGCTTCCAAAAAACGGATTTAAAAGCGATCAAAAAGCATAAAACGTCTACTCATCCCATAAATAATTAGCCACTCCATTCACAGAAGAATAAAAAAGTTATAGCTTTCAGACTATGGTGATACAAAAACATTTTCCTTACTGAATAAAAGTGTTTTTCAAAAGACATCTTTTTGCCATCAGAATGAAAATATGAACTAGTAAAGGAATACTTGACTCTCCCGAATCTATGTGAAAAATCATAGGATATGGTGATAAGTCCATACCAAAGTTCATCCGTGCTTTGAGAAAGGTTAGCAGGTACTCCCAACAGTCTTGGGATCTTAAGCAAGCCCATATTCCATGGTAAAGGTCTGTCCCAGGTTGTTGGCATTTAGGGCATGCAATCAATCTATCTGGCATATTTGGGTGGGGGAGTATATCACAGCCATATATGGCATAATGTAGTAATTTAAATTGTGATTCCCTCCAGCTTTCACAAGGGATGATTTTCCTCACTAGTTCCCAACCCTCGAGTATCTTCACATGCAAGTCTGCATCCCCCTCTTAAAAAGTTTATGTCTGTTGTCCATCCATTGATACTCTGTGAGAGATCTTACTAGTGTGGACAGTGAGTTTTTACGCGGGGATTCTTCTATTAAATTATCAATCCAGTTGGACTGGAATTCTTTAGAATACGATTTCAAGTGGTCCTGCAGAAAGCTTGTTACCTGAGCATAGCCCAGAAACCATCCCCATGTTGTGTTGAGCTTTGCTTTGATCTCATGAAATGACAGAAATTTTTGTTCCGAGGGATGAAAGAGATGTTTAACTACTTGAATACCCCTCTTCTCCAGCCTTGGAATTCCGGATTTTCTCTCCCTCGGGGGAACTCTGGGTGCGCCCATAGATGCATGTGCTTCGAGCACAAAAAAGGAAGACCCATCAATTTTCTTTTTGCCTTCCACGCAGCCACTGTATCTCTGATTACTAAAAATTTTCATATATGTAGTGGAATGCATGAATATTTCATATGCAATAGACTATTCATGCTCCATGGCTTCGGCAGGTTACTTTCGAGAGATATGTTGGAGAAAAAGTTGGATCCCTGAATCCAATCTAATCTGTGCCGCGGTAGGCAGGCTAGATTGTATGTTCTTACATCTGGGAGCCCCAGGCCTCCCCTATCTCTCAGAAGCATCAAAGTCCATAGTTCGATCCTGTGGTGCCTGTTGGCCCAGATAAAAGAAGAAAGGCTTTATGTAAGCGCTGTATGTCTAAATGCTTCAATAGCAGAGGGATGGTCTGCAGGGGATATAGGATTTTAGGAAAGCTAATCATTTTTATCAAGTTGACCCTACCCGATAAGGACAGGGACAAATTGTTCTATTTATGGAGTTCAGATTCGATTTTGTGAATGACAGTGCCATAATTCAACTTATAAATAGACTCTGTTTGTTTACCATTATGTATCCCCAAGTATTTTATACTAATCTTAGCCAATCTTACTGGAAAGTGTTGCTTTTACACCAATTTAAATAGGGCACCTCTAGGCGAAATATCCAATATGTCATATTTAGAGACATTTACCCAAAGGCCAGAAGATTCACCGAAGTGTTGAATGAGCTCAAATACTGGTCCCACCTCCCTTACAGGATCAGACAAGAACATCAGTATGTCGTCCACGAATAATGCTGTCTTGATCCACTGACTACCGATCTGAATCCCCAAAATATTTGTATCCCTTTCAATGGCCCTAACTAGAGGTTCAATTGACAGATTAAACAGGAGCAGGGAAAGAGGGCACCCCTGCCGTGTTCCTTTCTGAAGATCAAAAACCTGCGATAAGAACCCAAGGGTATATACTCTGTGTAACGACCGGGATAGTGGATCCTATGGAACGCCGAAGGCGATTGTGTAAGCCATGCCAGGGAGAGGAGTCTAAGTAGGTCCCGGTATTCACCAGAGCCAGCCGCAAAGCGGGATGGACTTGCTGCGGCGGGAGTCTACCAGGTCGCTACCGCTGACGTGACTTGCTTGCGGTGGCAGCCGAGGTTTAGCGTAGTACAGAATCATGAGGCGTAGACGTAGTCGGGGACAGGCGGCAAGGTCAGGGCAGGCGGCAGAGGTTCGTGGTCAATAGACGTAGCAAGAGAGTCAGGGCAGGTGGCAAGGTTCAGAGTCGAGAAACATAGGCAAGGGTCAGGAACACGGCAGAGACAAGAACAAAGATAACGCCTTCTCTAGGGCACGGAGGCAACAAAGATCCAGCAGGGAAGTGACGTGGACCCATACATTATATAGGGTCAGCGCCCGGCAATTATCCAATCACCGGAGCGCTGTCCCTTTAAATTCACATGAACGAGCGCGCGCGCTAAGGGGCATGTGTGCACTTTCCGACAGGCAGGGGAAGAGTGCAGGGCAGGAACATGGTCAGGTAAGCGGATGGGATGGGTGCGCCCGCAACCCGTAGCACGGTCAGCGGCGCCACCCGTGTCCACTGGGCGCCCAGAGGGGGGGGACACGGGTGCGCTCGCGACCCGCAGGGCGGGATGAGGCGCCACCCGTTACAGTACCCCCCCCCCCCTTAAACCTCCTCTCCTTTTTAGCCTGAAGGAACCTGTTGATGAGATTGTAATTCAAAATATTTGACTCTGGCTCCCAGGATCTCTCCTCGGGTCCGAAGCCCTTCCAATCCACGAGGAAGAAATGCTTCCCTCTGACAGTCTTCATGGCCAGGATGTCTTTGACTTCGAAGATGTCAGCAGAATCAGCTACTGGGGGAGGCGATACCTTTTTCTGAGAAAAGCGGTTCAGGACCAGAGGCTTGAGGAGGGAGACGTGGAAAGAGTTTTGAATCCGGAGTGATGGGGGTAAGCAGAGCTTGTACATCACCGGGTTGAGCTGCCGGAGCACCTTAAAGGGTCCCAGGATGCGAGGACCCAACTTGTAACTGGGAATCTTCAGACGTACGTACTTTGACGAAAGCCACATCCTGTCCCCTGGAAGAAATGTTGGAGCAGGTCTTCTCCTCTTGTCTGCCTGAGACTTCATACGAGCAGAGGCCCGAAGTAGGGAACATCGAGTCTCTTGCCAGATGGCCTTGATATCCCGAACTTGGTCATTCACAGCGGGCACCTCCAAACCTGTGGGCAGGGGGAGGCAAGGGCGTGGTGGCCATAGACAACAAAAAATGGAGAAACACCGGCTGCATCCGAGTGACGATGGTTGTAAGAAAACTCGGCCCAGGGGAGCAGATCGGCCCAGTTGTCCTGACGACCGGATACAAAATGACGCAAATATTCTCCCAAAATTTGATTAACTCTTTCCACCTGTCCATTGGACTGAGGGTGGTAGGCCGAAGAAAAGTCTAGCTTGACTTGCAAACAGGAACATAGCACCATCAAAATGGGATACAAAAAGAACTCCTGATGGGACGATGTGGAAGGTAACCCTGTAGACGAAAGATAAGCGGGAAAAAGTGACCCGGGCCCAAATTTTGGGGCAGACGGCAGGCCCGGAGGGGGACAAAAGGGACATTTGAGAATCGGTCGGGGCCACCCAGTGATGAATTTCCCAAAGACACGGAGGTCAGATGAAAATCCCCTGGCTATGTGTGTCCAAGGGGTTTCGGGAACGGGGCGGATGTTTAAAGGGCCCGCGGGCCTGTGCGTGGGGCCTTGTTTTGAGCGCACGTGACACGGAGGGATGAAGTCCCGAGTCTTTGGGAGAGTTGGCCCCCCGTAGTGCCGGAAATAAGAGCATATGACTTCGGCTCCCGGGTGACCAGCCCAAAGGGGGGAAATATGCCCCCCCTCCAGTATCCTTTTCCTGTGGCCCAGGCACAAAAGTCTTGGCCCCCCCCGGAAACCCTTGGAGATCCCCGGGAGCCAGTGAAAGGGGTGTAACTACCCGGGGGACAGCGAAGAGCTGGGACCGGGGCCCCGGTGGTTAGGGGCCCGCGCCCCCCGGGGGACTGTAACGTTTGCACCCGATATGCGCTCCGGGCCCGCCCCCAGTGAACATAACGCTCCCCCCCTTGCTTTCAGAGAGTATTCTTTAAATTTATACGTCAAGCGATACAATTAAGATGAACGGCGGAAAGGGGGGCTGTGGTCCCTCCCCTGCGTACATGCTGGGGGCGGGCGTGGAGTGACGTCACGGACGCTGCGAACTTCCGTCTTCGGCCCCCAAACCTAAAGCGCAGGTTGGGGCTGGGGGGGGACGTAGGTGGGGGGCCGGCCAGGTAAGTAAAAGCTCGGGGGGGCCCCTTTCCTATGGGGGGGGCCCATTAACTTGGGGGGGGGGATATGCTACAGGGGCCCATTAACTGTGGGGTGGGGGGGGTTGCCAAAGGGGGCCCTTTAATGTGGGGGGGGGGGGCTATGCCGCGGAGGCCCATTAACTGTGGGGGGGGGCTAGCCTCAGGGGGCCCCTTTTTAAATGTGGGGGGGGGGGACTATGCCCACAGGGGGCCCTATTAACTGTGGGGGGGACATGTCAGGGGGCCTATTAATTTTGGGGGGGGGGAAAAAATTCCTAAGGGGGCCCTTTTAACTGTGGGGGGGTATGCCCCAGGGGGGCCATTTAAATGGGGGGGGGTTTTGTTTCGGGGGCCCCCTTAATGGGGGGGCTATGCCCAAGGGGGCCCCATTAATGTGGGGGGGGCTTGCTAAGGGGGCCCTATTTAATGTGGGGGGGGGCTTGCTACAGGGGCCCCATTATGTGGGGGGGGGGCTATGCCTACAGGGGCCCCTTTTAATGGGGGGGGACTTGCCTACGGGGGCCCTTTAATTTTGGGGGGGGGAATTTCCTCGGGGGCCCATTAACTGTGGGGGGGTTTGCCTACAGGGGGCCCCATTAATGTGGGGGGGACTATGCCTAAGGGGGGCCCCTTTAACTGTGGGGAGGGGGCTTTTTTACAGGGGGCCCTTTAATTGTGGGGGGGCTATGCCTACAGGGGGCCCTTTTTAAATTGGGGGGGGGGCTTGCCCAAGGGGGCCCCATTAACTTGGGGGATTATCCCAAGGGGCCCTTTTAATGTGGGGGGGACTATGTACAGGGGGCCCTAAAAATTTAGGGGGGACTATGCCTAAGGGGGCCCCTTTAAAATTGGGGGGGGGCTATGCCTAAGGGGGCCCATTAAGGGGGGGGACTATGCCTAAAGGGGGGCCCCAATCTTTGGGGGGGGGGGGGGGGATTGCCTACGGGGGCCCCATTCTAGGGGGGGGCTATGTACAGGGGGCCCCTTTAATGGGGGGGGACTATGCCTAAGGGGGCCCTAATACGGGGGAAAATATGCCTACAGGGGCCCTAAAAAGGGGGGGGAAATATTTGTTAAAGGGGGGCCAAAAACTTTCAGGGGGGGCTATTTCCCCAGGGGGCCCTTTTTCAGGGGGGCATTTCCCCACAAGGGGGCCTAAAATTCGGGGGGGGGAACTTTTTCTGCCTCGGGGGGGCCTAATTCTACGGGGGGGGGGAATATTTTCCCAAGGGGGGCCCTAATCAGGGGGGGACTATTTGCCTAAAAGGGGGGTTTTACAGGGGGGGGACTATTTGTAAAGGGGGTTCTGGTTTGGGGGGGTTTTTTTCTCAAGGGGGGCCCTAATTAGGGGGGGAATAAATTTGCCTTATTAAGGGAGGGGTTTTCTGTAAAAGGGGGTTTACAGGGGGGAATTGTAAAGGGGGGCCCTTTAATTTTAAAGGGGTGGAAAAATTTCTGTCAAGGGGGCCCCAAAGGGGGGGGGGAATTTTGTGGGCCCCTTTATTACGGGAGGGGGGAAATTTTGCCTTACAGGGGGCCCCTAAAAACGGGGGGGCTTTTGACGGGGGTAAACCAGGGGGGTATTTTTAAGGGGCCAAACGGAGGGGGGGTAAAAACCCGCCCCAGGGGGCCCAAATCCAAAAAGGGGGCTTTTTCCTAAGTTCCTAATGGGGGGCCCCCCATTCATCTAAGGGCCCCAAATGGGGGGC
>JAODAL010037363.1:0-40486 GCA_025379985.1 Phyllomedusa bahiana
CTGTGGGGAGCTACTATCTGATACTGCTGGGGGAGCAATCTTCTGTATACTGTGTGGGAAGCTATCTGTCTGTATACTCCCTGTGGGGAGCTATCTGTCTGTATACTGCCTGTGAGGAGCTATCTGTCTGTATCTGCCTGTGGGGAGCTATCTGTCTGTACACGGGCCGTGGGGGACCTGTATAAGTGCCCTGTGGGACCTATATCTTTATACCTATCTGCCTGAGGGGACCTATATCTATAAAACCGGGCCAATTTCGAGGAGACCTAATACACCTGCCTAACTTAGAGGATTTATAAAATTTAAATAAGTAAGGAGTTGCTGAAAAGTGAGGATTCTAATATATTTTTTGTCTAAATCTGCAGGGAGAGATTGGTCGGGAGAAATCAGCATGAAGGAGTGAACGGATGGGGGAAAGAAACCGGGTTTGTGAACGACTCATTGGAGAAACATCACATGTGAGTCACTAAATGTGCCTGAAATGTAATCTCTTATATGTGTGCAAAGTGTAATGGTTTATATTCAGTAATGGTGTGGCGGTATTATTCAGTCACTATGTGGTGGCAAGATGTGTGGGTATTATTCAGTCACTATGTGGTGGAAGTGTGTTATTATTCATTCTATTGTGTGGTTGTGGTTTATTCAGTCACAATATGGTGGTGGTATTGGGGTATTATTAGTCACTTTTGTTGGTAGAAATTTGGGTGTGGTTTGTTGTGGTATTATTCAGTCACTATGTGTTGGTGGTGTTGTGGTGGTGGTGTTGTGGTATTATTCAGTCACTATGTGGTGGTGGTATGTGGTCATGGTGTTGTGGTATTATTCAGTCAACGGTCTACTGAGCACCTGTGTACACAGCTATCTACCACTATATGGTCACTGTATAGCGGAAATATGGCAGAGGGATGGGCTAAGCGGCTGTCACATCCCTTGTATTAGTTGTTGTGTGGCCCCGCTTCCCAACGATACTTCCCTGTTTCGTGCCGACGTCGACGTCACTTTGCGGTAACTAAGGTATTTTTCGGTCGGAGTTTCGGCACGGTCTCAAAAAGGTTCGCCATCACTGTCATACAGGCTTGGGAGTAACTGGCTGCGGCAATACTAAAGCCAGGTGCAACGCAATTTTTTTCTACTAATAAGCACATGACCGTCTTGCACTGGTGGGTCAGTCCTTGGGCTGCTTGGGCCAACTTTTGGAAGAGGACTCATGGGAGGCAGAGCTTATTGCCCACATACCACCCTTATCTTACTGGGCTCCCTGTTTTTTCCACTCCCCCTTTTCACCTTTCTGAGCTCGGTGTTGACAAGGTCTGTTGGGAACATGGCTTGTACTTTCGTGGGATCCTTAACTCCAGGCTTTTTTGCAGCCTGTTTTGCTACTAAGTTTGCTATAGCATTTCACCCTGCTTTGGGGTGTCATATTTTGTGTGTGCCCTGATTTTTATTAGTCCAAGCTCTGTGGGCATTATCAGGGCATCGATCAGACCTGTCACTTTCTGCATTTTTTATGTGTTTTCTAATTTAAGGTTAGGAATGTTTCCCCCCCCTATATCTTTCATCTGAGGGCCTAGCATAACTGGATCCTGAGGAAACCTGATTGACACTTCTGTCATCCTTCCACATATCTAGGGCCGTGAATGGTGTCTCCCTCCACATTTTCACATTTTCCTGCCTCCTTAAATAGGTCATTATAATGCAACCAAACTCTTTGTTCCTTTTGACTAATTTACGACTGTTCTTAACTGCCTCTTTCCCTGCTCTCTCCTCTACTATGGTTACTGCAGTCTCTTCTTTCAGGGGTTCCTTCCCTGTTACCAACGAGTTACCCATGACTCGTTTCCGATATAGTACTCTTCAATAAGTATGGCCCATTAGTAACTTTGACACCCTAATAATTTAAATTACTATACTCTATGGTGTCATCACACCTAGCTCCTCCTCCCTCAGAAAAAAATCCAATAATCCTCTTCTCTCTGAAACAACTAGATCCTCCTGCCTCAGATAAAATCTAACAATCCTTATCCATCTGGTACAACTAGAGCAAATGGGCTGTCGGGAATCTCCTTTTCTGATCGATCACTATTCCCCACAATAACCACCCAATAAAGAACAAAAGATAAGGATGCAAACTGGAATCACTATGCTGTCAATGTCCGTTTTACTCATTCCTGGAGACATTTCTTCTCATTTTCAGGAATTTCTACCAACATTGGGCATACTCATACGTCCTATCGCTAGTAAAAAGCTTTGTAGCAGTATCGGTTACAGCGCAGGATGGTGGCGCACCAGGATGGAGGGCACCCACGGCGAAATCGCTTGCTCCCAATCAGTTAACATGGCAGCTGGAAACCTTGTGAAGGCTTTCATCGCTGAACCAGGCAGGAAGTAGTAAAACCGCCATCTTTGTACACCATAATGCATTGTATTACAATGTATTAGGCTGTAGAAACGATCGTGCCCCCTAGAGGTGAAGCCCATTAGGGGGACACAAAGTTAAAGTAAAAAAAAATAAAAAATTTAAAGTGTAAAAAAAAAAAATATTAAAAGTTAAAATCACCTCCCTTTATTTTACAAATAAAAAAATAAATAAAAAAGTTCCACATATTTGTTATTGCCGCATCCGAAAAAGTCTAATCTATTAAAATATAACATCATTTATCCCATACGGTGAACACCGTAGAATATAAAAAATTCCAAACACCAAAATTGCGTATTTTTGGTCATTTCAAGTTCCATTAATCATTTCATCAAAAAAGTCCCATGTTAAAACTAGAAACAATAAAAAGTACACTTCAGCCCACAAAAAATGCACCCTGACTCAAATCCGTAGGTGTTAGTACTAAAAAGTTATTGGTCGCAGAAAATAGTGCCAGCCCGCAAATTTCAAAAATATTAAAGGTTTGGAATTTTTTTATGGTACCAAAACATAACGAAAACATCTTTTTGGGTATTTTGGATTCATAAAACCTTAGAATACAGATAACCAAAACACTTTTACAAGATTAAACGCTGTAAAAACAAAACACCTGAAAAACAATTTTACCATTTATTCTAGCTACGAGAATATTTTAGAAAGTACCCCTTGCCCTGAAAATAAAGCCCTCACATTGGAAAAAAAATAAAGTTAGACTCTGAGAAGGCGGGAAGGGAAAAACAAAAGTGCAAAAAGGTCGGGTTTTTGAGCAATCTACAACAAAATCTTTCCACACACAATTTTAATTTTTCACCCAAACACATTAAAAATGTGTTTCACTATATCACTCACCCCCGTGGTCCTAAAACTGGGGCCCCCCCTTTTTGGGAAACTAAAACCCCCACAGCATTTATATAACTATAATAGTGGGAATGATGGAAGTTGTAGTTTCCCAACAGCTGGAGGGCCGCAGTTTGAAGACCACTGCTCTACACAGTCCTTTCACCTTTATCTTTAAAAAGTCATGGCCAAAACTATTTCACCAGGTTTATTTGCTACACCAAGTATTCATTCTCTGATCTTAACAGAATAACTACACAGTTTTAAACTATAGACTCAACCCACTCATGAAATTATATCATCAATAATAAAATCATAAATATTTCTTCCACATGTGTGTCTCTCTCTCTCTGTCTCTCTTTAGCTATAACCCCAAGACCCCCTCCCTTCTTCACAGACTTCTATGGGCGCTTTTTAAGGTATCCTAAATCAGCTGACAGTACAGGTTTTTTCAGAGTAAATAATAAGTTTAGGAATGAAGGTTTAGCAAAGAAGCCTAATAAGTGAAGAAATCCAGTTTTGTTTCTGACAACATACATTAGAAAGTTTCTTATAGTTGCTTTTATATTTGATTTAGGCAAAGTTTATTGAAAAGTTGGTGGCCACAATAAATTTTAGAATTTTTATTTAAAAATTAAACATTAACATTGATTACAGTTGATTGAGATCGGTTTTAAAATAAATTAAAATAGATTTTTTTTTTATTAAGTTCTTAAAAAAAAAATTCTTAGAGAATGTTACTTTTGTCCTTATACAGAATCGCAAGGTTAAATGTCGTAGTTATAGGATTATCTATCATAGAACTTTCTTCCAAACTGATTAATTATACATCATAAATATATATAATAAACCTCTTGCAGTCTGGTTCATCTGGAATCTTGATGATATCTTCAACTTTGCTGCTCCCTTTAAAATGACCTTCAAAACACTCAATGAAAAATAGATGCTTGTCATACCTGTTCGCCTGCTATAATGCCATTATCATTGTAGGCTCAATACTTGAACATTTCACTCATGAAAAACATCTATCACTGGGACATCATCTATGAACTATCCTGAAGATGATACATGCAGAAGAGAGGGGAAATTGTCAGAAATCATTAAGTTCCCTATAGTCGATACTAATGAACATTTCATTATAAAACTATAGTACCCGAATATGGAAATCAAACCAAATGCACTTAGACTAGAGGATGATCTTGTAACACAGCATTGTTACTTGAAAACAACATAGTAATTATATTAAGGTACTGGTATGTGCTCATTCTATAATACTGTTAAACAAGCAGTATATGTAGGAAATTATTTTTGGCAATGTATGGAAGTATTATTTAGCTAAGACTGGGATATTGGGCCTTATTAATCAAAACTGGGTGGTCTGTCAATGTAGTTTAGCAAAATGAATCTGAGCTGTAATTGGATGGTACATGCAAGAAGAACAGTATAGATAAATAATGCTTAATATTTCCCCAGAAGTTGGTAATTATTTTTTTTTAAATATTTTGAAATCCTGCAAATTTCACTTTGGCTTCTAGTCCTAATTATATTCTGTCACTTCCTGGTCTGCAGAGAAAACTTTTCAGAAATGTCATCATTATCAGCACAGACAGTGTTACTGTCACGTCAGAGGAGGTGTAGTGGGCCCTGACTGCCACCCAGCCCACTGTCCCTGCCTACTTGGGGTGCTGCCCTAAATGGCAGACCCCAACTGGACGACAAGCCCTACTCTAATACGTGCAGGGCGGTCAGAGGAACGCGAAGTCAACAGTCCGGTTCGATAACGGTACGGGTACGTCAAAGCAAAAAATCAGAAACCAAGAGAATAACAGAAGCCAAGCCAAGGGTCAAAACACTGGAGGTAATGCAGTACAAAAACGTAGGACAGAAACGAAGTCTAGGAGCAAGCCGGAGTCAGGAGTAACAACTAACAGGAAACCAGGAGAAGGACTAGGGAGAACCTTTCACAGGCAAAGGTTGAACACACTGAGCAGGTTTAAATGAGGTGCCCGGACACCGCTTCAGCAGCTGATTGGTGCGGCCTCCGGGCACCTCTATTGGCCTGTGCGACACACCTTCTGACCTGATTCGAAGCCGGGCTGTCAATCCTATGCTCATGAGCCAGGCTTCTCCCTGGGTGTGTCGCCTGGCTTGAGGGATTAACCCCTGCAGCGCCTTGCTCCTCCACGGCAACAACTTGTGCCGTGACAGTACCCCCCCGTTTAGGAGGGGCCACTGGACCCTTCCCTGGTTTGGGTTTGTCCGGATGGGAGTCGTGGAATTCCCTGATCAGAGATTCGGCATGGACGAATCTGGCCGGAACCCACGACCTCTCCTCCGGACCATAACCCTTCCAGTGGACCAGGTATTGTAGAGATCTCTGCACTCTGCGGGAGTCCAAGATACGAGCGACCTCCTATTACAATTCACCCTCAGTGTTAACAGGAGGAGGGGGCTTGGAAGGCGAAGTCATAGACAGTAGGTAACTGTTTAATAATAATTGATGAAAGACATTATGTACCCAGAGACAAGGAGGTAACTTCAGACGGTATGCCACTGGGTTAACTACTTCTTGCACAACATACGGGCCCACAAATCGTGGAGCTAGTTTACCGGAAGGCACATTTAGGCGCAGATTTCGGGTGGACAACCAAACCTTATTCCCCACAGAAAAACCACTGCAGCAGAGACGCCTCTTGTCACACTTTCTCTTCTGAATGCTCTGGGCGTTGAGCAAGTTCTTCTGAACTTTGGCCCATACTGTGCACAGATCTTTATTGATAACATCCAGAAGTAGCATTGGCTAACGAAGCATGTCTCGGGTGAAAACCATAATTTAGAAAAACGGCGAAACACCAGACGAACTATTATCCTGATTATTAATCGCGAATTCCACTAAAGTTAAGTATTTAACCCAATCCGCTTGCTGATCAGAAACAAAAATCTACAGTAGCTAAACCATACACCTTCAGGTACCTGCTATTTGGTTCTGCATCGTATATTCCGGATCCTAGTACCGGATTGTAAGCAGCGCTATCTTTCACCGGCCATCTTTCCAAGGGACGTATGTTGCTTATCTATATACAATATTGGTGTCCTTTACTTATGTTTGTTCCCTGATGAACCCGACTTACATATATCGGGGGAAACGCGTCGGAACTTTTTTGAAATCCATATTATTATGGTCTATAGCATATACTACTGTGCTTACAACATATATGGAACTTATTTGAACATGGTTTATAGTGCATATTATTGTGCTTACCAATTATAATATCCCTATTAGGTTTATAAGCTTTTGTTAGTTCTTTTCTTGTGGTGGCTTTGGTCGTTTTTCACTATTGGTACACTTTATAATTTTATTATTTGTGCTATATTGTATTTATTAGATTAAGGGTTATTTAGGGATTGGCAGGTTTAGGTTCCTGGGTGGGGTCGCCCTTTTTCGGCGGTACCCCCCGTTTTTCTTGGGTTTAGTACCAGGGGTCTTCTGGGGAGGGGTTTTATCCCCCCCCCCCCCCCCCCCTTTTTACTATTTATCCTTAATAAAAGCTTATTTTGCCTGAAGGTGTATGGTTTAGCTACTGTAGTTTTTTGCATATATTTCTTCTTACCCCGGGGCTTTTTTCAGGGGTTTCTTCACCCACTTCTGGAAAAGAGACCTCGTAGTTTCCCTGATCAGAAAAAAAACAACAAAGCTTTTGTGTAACCGCGGGTTTTCCCTTTCCGTTTTGCCATTAGTCTCGGGATGGAAGGCCAGGAAAAGGATAGGGAATACCAGGACCTTACAGGGGTCTCCAAAACGAAAAACAAATTGGACCCCTTTTTCAAAAACATTTCGGGGTAAGCCATAATAGTTTCACAATTTTTTGGAAAACCCGGGCAACTTCTTGGAAAAACGGAAAACCCTTTAAAGGGAACCCAAATGCCATCTTACTAAACGACCACCACCAAATACCGTCTTACCCTCAGAGGTAGGAAGATGGGGGGTCAAAAAGCCTGGATGTGATCCAGGGATCGGGTAGGGGAAAGGGGACAAATTCACACGCTGCCACATACCCCACACGCATAAATGAGGCCACCAAATTCGAGAGATCCCCTTGTGCAAGCTACCCCGGGAGGGGCCAGAAAAACAGAATCATGAAATTCCTTTAATAATCGTAGCCGAAACTAATGGGGACAAAGACTCTAAACATGTTTCTCACTCCAGTCCCATGACCCCCAACGGTCATGTTTTCAGGATTTTTCTCAGTACTGCACAGGGGGGTAAATTATTGTCAGTGCATTCTGGGGATACCTGAAAACATCCCTTTTGGGGGGTCTTGAAAAGGAGTTGAGAAACACTGCTCTAGAACGGGAAAATTTAGCAGGTCTAAAACCCTATTGTTTTAACCATGACAAATCCGGGGAAAAGGGCTGAAAAAATTGCCCCGGGTTAAAGGGGGTACTGGATCCCCCCGAATGAGTGATGGCACATAATTCTAAAAAAACCATCTCTTTAAATTTTTAGATCCCGGCCGTGGGTGATGAAAAAATAAAAGCGGGTAAAAAACAACCCCCAAAACGAGCCAACGGGGGTTTCAACTTTAGCGTTCTTAAAAAGGGAAAAGGTTTTTATGATCATTTTAGAACCTACTTTTGTTGGGCCCCTTAAAGGAAGGGGCGCCATTCCTCAACCCATTTTAATACCAACAGCCCCCGGGGTTCCCAATTAAAATTCCTTTCACCAAGGAAAATTTAGGAAAAAAGAACGTTTACCAGATTCTGAAGACCCGGGAGCATTACACCCCCAAAAGGGCTAACCAATATTAAAAATGGCCTCGGGGTATTAAATGCGGTCTTCCTTTTCACCCCCTTCTTTATACGGTAAGATTTATGGGCCCCCCTTTAGGTAAAACTTAAAAAACCACTTAGCCCCCTGAATTTGATTAAACGATCAGGAATAAAGGGGTAAGGGGTATTGGTTTTTTAAACCGTTATTTTATTGAGCTCCCGAAATCGATGCATGGGGGAAAAGTTCCATCTTTTTTTTAACAAAGAAGAACCCTGCACCCATGGGGGACACGAAGTCGAATGGACCCTTTGTAGGCTCTAGCAAGTATTGCTTCATGGGGGTTCTCTCGGACCCGACGATTATATCCTCCCTTTAGAAATTTTACCCCCCCCCAATGTTCGATGGCACAGTCAATGATCTATGCGGGGTAACCTCTCAGACTGGTTTTGGGAAAACCTCAGCAAAATCACGAAAAAGGGGCAAAAATCGTAAATTTCCGCATTACCAAAAAATGGAACATTTCTAAAATACACTTTTTTCCCCCACCTAAAAATTCCCAAATTTCCCAAATCAAACACAGGGTGTGTTTCTGAAGCCAAGCAACCCCAACACTAGCGGGAAAACCCTCCATGAAAAAACAAAAAACATCTCTCCTTTTGTATACACCCCACACTCTCAAATTTGGGGGGCAATACTAGATATTGCCCCTTTACCAACGGGGTGGAAACAATAGCCACAACTTGCAGGGAATCCGAAGAGGGCCCCAGGGAAGGCCCAGAGCTTACGAATGAAGCGTCCACGAATTGGGGCTGATCCGAACCACAAATCCTCCCAAAACCACATGGAAAAATAGAAATTTTTTTCGGAACAACAATTTTTTTTGACCAATAGGAATACCCTCTCTCCAGGTGACCCCCGTGACCCCCAGGTGCTGGAATTTTCCACCCCGTCTTTCTTTTTGGGGGCACTGCGGATGGATGACCTTTTCCCCCACTAGAAGCACATCCCTGTGTTGACGGGAGGCCCGCGGTCACTGGCAGACCCCTAAAGAGGCCCCTACCTGCATAGGCCCTCCGGGGGGGATCGTCGTCTAGCAGGTTTTGGGTGGGACAGAACGGGGAGGGGGCTAAAGCGGGCAGTGGAGAAAGGGTCTGTTCCCGACGTCCTCCCAAATCGTCTGTCCACCCCAACTGCCAAAGCAATAGTATCATCCAAAGGTTTCCCAAGAGGGTAAGCCCACCAACCCCCTCCTTAACATGGCGGCCAATCCCACTGAATGGCAATGAGAGCTGGGTCGTTCCCCCCTGCGGAAAAAACACCAGCGGCGAAATTTAGAAGCCTACTCCCTACCTCCCCTTACCCTGCCTTTAAAGGGGGTTTTGACAGTTACACGAAAGGGTAGCCAATGTGTATAAAAACACAAAATCCACCATTACAATAAAAGTGGTCAAAACTCACCCCCTCCCTGTGCTTTCACATGACTTCCTCCCGGTAAAAGAGCATGATATTTTGACCGCTATTTACCTAATTAAAACCCTATGTAACTGGCACAATAGCGTGGGCGCGTATTTCAGGGACGTGATTGTGGTGTAGCACAAGGGTTTACAAACCTCAGAAAGGACCCGCTATTCCCAGAGCACCATTAACCAATTAAAGATCTCCCCAACAAAAGCATCTTACAAAATTACCAACACCAATGTAGGACTTATTCCACAGTCTCCCGCAGGCATCATTTCCGGAAATGTTTAAGGCTTGACTCTAGATAAGACCCTATCTTATCTGTCTACAGGACTAACCAATGTCTCTATCATGTTGGCATGCATGCTTACCAGGCCTGGATTTTTTCATGGCCAATTTCTGATCACCAGTTTCGGACGGGGTTTCCTTCAGTCAACATCCGATGTCGCAGATGACGTTCACTGCGGTTTAACACTTCTCCTCTAATCGTGATAAGACAGCAAATAACTCCCTCTGATTTCCACAGGTTTCAGTCCCTGGTGTACACACCCACAGCTGTACTTCTAATTAGCAGGAAAGTTCCTGAAAGAGAGTAACGGCGTGTTTCTCTTGCAGCTTTGCTGATCTTCTCTCGCTGACACTCTGACCCACTCTCTCACAGGCCAAGCAGCTAACAGACTGGCAGTTTATTATTTAACAGTGTCTCTGTAGCTTTGGTTACATCCCTTCCATACGTCACTACTACCACTGATTGCTGTCAGTGAACAGCGCAAAACCCGCATGCATACATCGCACCTATCACTGCTTGCTGTCAGTGAACAGCGCAAACCCCGCACGCATATGTTGCTCCTATCACTACTTGCTGTCAGCAAACAGCGCAAATCCCGCACGCATACGTCGCACCTATCACTGCTTGCTGTCAGTGAACAGCGCAAATCTCTCTCTCTCCACACTTGCGACCGCCGCTACCACACTCCTTCATTCATATATGCCGTCACTCCCTCGCTGCAGTATCTCGAGGACGACACACAAGCAGGAGGGAATGCACTTGCTCGCTCAAAGATTTCACCCTCCTCTACATGCCCGAAATCTGTTTACTACCAACAGAATGCAATATAATAGACCAGATTCATCAATCGTACATCAGATGACGGCTCCCTGTAAGAAAGACAGTAGGACTCACACTATTTGTCTGCAAATAATATAAAATGTGGTATTGTCATTTAACAATATACTGTATGTGTATCAGTGAATACAAAACACAGAGAAAAGTTTAAATATGTAGAATAATATTTTTTTTATAAACAATGTCCTTGATCCAATGTATCTTTTCTATTCAGCACTCTGTTCTATCACTAAATGGTAGGTAACGTTTCTGCCAGCCTATTTGTGTGCGGGTTATGACAGCAATGATTTAATACTGTATTGTTTTGCTGATTCATGGTAAATGTTTGCATCATTCAAGATGCAGGAAATATATTGTTATAATATAATTTCAGCTACCATAGATATTATATTATCTGCAGACAATATAATATACTATGTTGTATATGAGGCCTTGGCGATAAGCAGAGCTGGAGATATCTATGGCCCCTCATCTTTTCTGTTCTAGATAGATTTTAGATATGGTGGCCCTTTAAGACAGCTATAGAAAAAAGTCAATCACTTGAAATGGAGCAGCTAAATAATATAAGTCACATATATGGTGGTAAATGTCTGCAGAGGTTCTCAGCACTGGAAATATTCTAGAGTAGTGATCATAGGGGCAGGGAATTTTTTTGGTCTACATGTCACCCATTCTGTTAACGATATGGACAACCATATCATGGCCTGAAATAGTTAAAATGGAGCTATAGACTTTATTCACCTCATCTATAGCATGATTACATAGCGCGAGCAATACATTTACTCTTCCAACAGTCAGACTTTCCCCAGCTTGGTACAGCTGATTACATAGAGCAATGGATTTTATTTACATGTCCTGCACTTTGTCTTTTGTTAGCTCAAAATGGATAACAGATAACAATAAATTACAATCAGCAGCACAGCAGATCTTTATTCATTTGCTTCTTGACTGTTTGTTGAGACAGGATCTCTTAGCAGTTATTGGTACAAATCTAGCAGAGCCGTTTCTCAGATCAATAAAAATAGTTTTATCTGGTAAAAAAATGAAAGGTTATCATATTAGAACAGCTATTTTTTATCAAGTTGTCAAGTTGCTTCCTATTCTTCAGAGCACATGTGGGCTATCATGTGGATTGTACTATCTCATTGTAGGCTCGAACTATAAGGCTGCGGTCACACGCTGCGTTTTTGTTGCATCTTCGAACTGCATAAAAAGAAAGCAATTAAAAAACGCAGGTATTTTTTAAATAAACCCATGTTTTCCTTGTATTCCAAATTAGAGTTACCGTATAAACTCAAGTATAAGCCGACTTATATGCTGAAAAGCTTTCCCTCGCTATACTTGAGTTCTAATGTTACAACTCATCCAGCTGAAAGTGCTGGAGTTGCTTCCAGGATCCATGATGATGTCACACGGATTTCATGTAGACGATGTGTGCTTTCAGGACCTGTAATAATGTCACACATAGGGGGAGGGGGGGAAGTCAGTGATGCTGCTCAGTGTATGCATAATTCTGCGCTACTGGTTGTGATCACTGCTGGATGAGCTGAAGCAGAGCTATGTGTGTGTGTGTGTAATGTGTATGTAGCTGAGCTGTGTGTGTTATATGTGCCTGCAGCAGAGCTGTGTGTAATGTGTGTGTAGCAGAGCCTTATGTGTGTAATGTGCATGTAGCTGAGCTGTGTGTGTTTAATGGGGACAATAATTTCATACATCATGGCACCAAGTCCTCTAGTTGCTGCCCTTTGCTATTACTGTCTGTCCTCGTTAATGAAGGGGCATCACTTACTTGCTGCATTTCCTACCCTAGGTTTATACGCGAGTCAATAAGTTTTCCCAGTTTTTTTAGGTAAAATTAGATGCCTTGGCTTATTTTCGGGTCGGCTTATACTCAAGTATATATGGTAATTAGAATGCTTTTACATGGTGTGGTTTTGGACATGCAGTACTGCACTGCAATTAAACTGCCTTTATTACCAGAAAGCTCCTTTCAGTTATCTAAATTTGGAAAGGTGTTACTACTGAGTAATCAATTACCATGTTTATAATCTGCAAGACTTTAAAGAAGTTGTCCACCTCAGTAAAAAGGTCTTTTCACCCTCCTCCCCTCCCCCCCCCCCCCCCCCCCAAGTAAAATAAAGAAAACCTTTACTTGCCTTCTCCCGGTCCCAAGTTTCTGGTCACTTCTGAATGGGGATGTCACCGTTGCACCCACTGATTATCTGCAGCAGTCACGTGCCCCTAACTTACATGACTGTTTGAAAGCGAAGCGCTCCAAACAGTGATGTAATTTTTGGGGTTCAATCGAAAAGACACTTTAACAATTGCAGGTGTTATAACAGCTGTCAGGGTATCCCCACCCTTAGCAAAACGACACATCAGAGCAAAACAGACAGCTAGGACACGAAAAGCAATCATCAGCAGAGACAGGAAGAGGTTAAACCCCTGCCCCAGTCAGGGATTGGCTCAAGTGCTTAACCCACCAAGCATGAAGCTGAACCCTGGCTGAGGCAGCAACAACAATCCTTAAAGGGCCAGTAGTGCAGTCTTGACAGTGATGCCATTGCAACAGAAAAAAGGAGCGACACGTTGATGGAGCTGGGGACCTGGGGAAGGTGAGTATTGCTTTTTTTTTATTTTAATTCGAGCACTGGACCTTTTAAGATGACATTTTATCGAAGTGGACAAACCGTTTATACACAATATTTGATTACTCACTTGTAACACCTTTTCAAACAATTTAACTGAAAGAAGTTTGCTGTTGATAAAGGCAGTTTAATTACAGTGTAGTACTGCAGGTGAAAAATCGCACTCTGTGAAAGCACCTTCACAAAACCACCTACATTAAAAAAAATATAAAAAAATATGCAGTAACAAGGAGTACTGAAACAAGGTATTCTGGTGCCCCAGATAAAAAAATAATAAAAACGCCCCCCCCCCCCCCTAACCCCTCAATGGATAAATCACCCCACTACATACCTCCTTTTCTGTTTAGGATAAAGTGACACCCTAGGCGGTTGCCTACCTTCACCTACCTGCCATCTTCGCCCTGATTGCAAGCTGTGACCCAACCTAATGCAAACCTCCACTGTTTCATGTGGTAATCAGCAATGTATTTCACAAGTGGTGTTGTTGGTGGGGGGTATAAAGACACTTGTGGGCCTCACTGCATAATGCAAATCAGGGCTCCCACCTTTTGTGTGCCATTTTTAATGCTGGTACCTTCTTACATGGCTGGTGGGTGATTTTACAGGCCCAGATGTAACTATTGGAAGTCTTAGGCTATGTTTACACAGCTAAAGTTAAAATGCTGTTGGAAATCCGACAGTATTTTAACTTAGCCACACCATTGTTTTATGGAGCAGTTCTTGCGCCAAAAAAAGTTTATAGGCTGCGGGAATCTGGAATAAGGTAGAATATGTTGTATCTTCTGCTGAATGGATGGTGGCTTCAATAGAAAACCTGTGCTTTGTAGACTATAGCACAGATTTTCTATGACTTCTAAATAATGAATCCACTGAAAATCAGGTGAGTATCCAGTGCTGTGTAGACGCAGCCTTATACTCCACTCATATCTGGAATTGCATTCAGGTTTCTTTTAGTTTTCTTTCATGCCACAGGACCCATTGTCTCACTACTGCTGGTTAAGTGTCTGAATAGCATCATGTGTCTTGCTGTGATGCATTGTGAGAGAAAACAGTCTTTAACCAGGTATTGTACAACAACTTCCGTAGCAGTGCTTAGATTATTTTAATAGCTCAGTTAAGCAACCAAAGGTGTGTTTGCCAGAAAGGAACTGGCAGATTCAATCTATTCGCCAGTCTGTCTCAGGATGTAAGTACAATATTTGATAAGCTAACAACATTAGGTAGAATTATCTTGTAAATTGTGAAGCAACAATTTTCTGCATACATTCCAACTATGCTGTATGTCATGAATTGTATTACAAAGGAGGAGACACTGTAAACTTCCCAATCTGCATCCCTGGACTAGAATTTCTGCCCTACCTGGCCCTGCCTGTACTCGGTTGCCTGTTTTACTATTAGGGTATGTTCACATGGCGTATTGCGGAGAGTACCTTACACATTGCAATATGCTGGGTGCTTTAACCACTTAACGACCGCCCACCGACTTTTGACATCGGCTGGTGCAGGTCGTTCGTTCTACACCCGACGTCTTTTTGGCGTTGCGGGCAGACACGGAGTTTAACGGCTCCGGCGCCCGCAGCTGCGCTGAGATCGGGGCTGTACTACACAGCCCTGATACCAGAGCATCTGCTGCGAGCACTGGGGAGCGGGGGAACCTCCGCACCATGGTGCTTTAACCCTTTGATTGCGGCGGATCGTCACCGCAGAGCGATCAAAGGGTTTCCCTGCTCTGTCGAGTGATCAAAACACCCGGTGACCCAACAGAGCCCGAAGAACGGCTTCACAGTCAGCCATGGGGATCTATAGTAGCCACAGGGCTGTCTGTGTAATAAGCCAGTGACAAGGACAGACTGTGTGCTGTCCTGATCACTGCCTGTGTCAGACTGACACAGATTATAATGTATTAGCATATTTACATATGCTAATACATTACTAAGTGTAAAAAAAAAAAGAAAAAGTAAAACAGTTATCCCTTCATAGGATTTAAAAACAAAAAGTAAAAAACATTAAAAGTGTAAAAAAAGAATAAAAAATAATAAAATGAAAATACATATTTAATAAAAAATAATTGTGCATATATTACACACACAAAAAAACCCTACACATATTAGGTATCTACATGACCGTAATAACCTGTAGAATTAATCTAACAAGTTAAGTGTGAAATGTGAATGGGGTCAAAAAAAATGTAAAAAAAAAATTTACAAAAATTCTGCAATTATTTATAAGTGAACTTAAACTATTCCCCCATAAAGTACAACTTGTCTCGAATAAAACGAGGACTCATACAACTGCATCATTGAAAAAATAGTTACAACTGTTGAAGCGCAAAGAGGCAAAAACTAAAAAAATGTTCTGGTCATTAACTACTTTTCAAGCCTGGGGCTTAAGGGGTTAAGAAGTACATGCTGGCCAGCGGATACTTCTAAAGCACTAGGGGCTGGCCCCCACTGACATTTGGAAGTTACCATAACTATGGTCCATACTTTGGAGAGTCTTGCAGCACAATTTTCTCCGAAGTACAAACTACAAAGACACCGCGTGAACATACCCTTAGGGCTTGTCCCCATGGCACAGGTTATTTGTCGTTTTTTGAGAAGGTTTACGGTTTTACAAACAGTCTGAAAACCCGCAAGCAACGCTCCCCCATATTCTCAATGGAAAATTTGTGCAGTGGGGACTTTTCCGCCGAACGGTTTTTTACACCGCTGGAGGTCCGAAAAACTTAGAACATGTTCATTCTTCCGCCTGGTTGCAAAGGGGGAGGGCTTGAATCCCCAAACCACAGACAAAAACCGTCCCCCTGGGTGCCAAAAAAGACCAAATACCGGTTGGGATTTCCGACCAGTATTTGGTCTTTACAGTGTAAACACAACCTTATGCTTTGCTCAGTAGGGCTGAGTTCACACAGCATTTTTCACACTACATTGTAAACTGTGACATGTATATTTACAGAGAAAAAAAATTTCAAAAATGTTTGCGTGCATTTCACATAGATACCATCCGTCACTTCCGCAGTACATTGTATAATGAAAATCGTCACTAACGTATTTACTTTTTCAAAACCTCTCACCTACGTAAGATAGTTCAATACCCTTAAATAATAGTCATACAATTACTGAATAATATATCTATACATGAAGCAAATATACCATACTTAATATTTTTGGGTCTTGGTATTGTAGGATTTTCTTTAGTAACAATACTACTACTAAAGGACCAAATACTGCTAGAATATGACCAAATGCGACTCCCACATGTGACGCAGTTGTACGCAGACACTGCGCAGACATATATTGCCGTCATACAGTAACGAGATAGTGGTAGACATCAGTTGTAACAGACAGTCTGCAGACATATAAATGATTACATTGTAGTAACATGCAGTGACTCACAGGTGACGTCACCTCTGATCAGAGTCGTTCTCTTTTCTTTTTCTTCTCCATCTGGCTGAGATCGCCATGATGACTTCTCCTGGTTATGACTTGTCTCTGCAGATTGTACCACACAAACATTTTAGAATACGAACATGCCTTGTTTTTCAAAAATGTACTTAGGTAGGAATAAAGGCCCTGATTAAAAATAAAAAACTAATAGTACTCACCTCTCCCCATTCCTCTGACATAGCTCTTGTGTCTCTCTGTGTTCCTACACTGGCAGTGTGACATTATCATGCCTCGTAAGCGGCAGATTAGAGGTTCGGGCCCTGGAAGTTTTATCCGGTGCACAAGCCCCAGGTGAAACTGCCTTGATTGTTGGTAAATTTTTATTTTGCTTTAAATCAATTATTATTGCTAAATCTCTGCCTGCAATGTGTGGCAAGTAGCTGTCACAATCAAGGGCCCTGAAGTCACGTTCCTTCCCTCTCGTCTAACATTTGTAAACTTCAGGAACGTGTGTCTTGGCTGCACTATTCACACTGTTCTGAAGCTGGTTATCTCACTGACTGCATGGTGGACTGCCACAGTATGTGAGGCAGAAGAAAAGCTACATAGAGTTGGATATTATTATTATTATTATTATTATTATTTATTTTAAAGCGCCATTGATTACAGGGCGCTGTACATTCGAGGGGGTTACATACATAACATAAGTCAAACGAGTACAATGATAAGTGAATAATGACAATTGGCACGACAGAGGGAGAGAGGACCCTACCCGCGAGGGCTTACAATCTACAAGGAGGGGGAACGAGACAGAAGGTGGGGGAAAAAAAGAGGTACCTATTTCTGTACCAATCAGGTCAAGAGTATGGTGAAAGGGGCATGGTTTGTGTAAACCCCACCCAAGACGGGCATTTCGCAAATGGGGGTAGGTATTTATGGAGGACATGTGAGCATTCTTGGGCTGTGGTGTATTTCCCATACAGACTACATAGTAATCCCTGGTGACAAGTTTTCGAATACAGAGTACTCCTTGGTAGCAAGTGCAATACTCATTTCAGCCCCTACAGCTGTTTGCAGAAATAGCTCCCATAGCCCATAAAAACTGTAAAATAGTCCAAGGTGGCATTTCTAGGGGCTCAAATAAGACTTATCAGGGATTACGGTATAGTCTACATGACATTTAGGGTGACATGTATGATTTTTGGCACCCAGGTGCCAATTTTATTGCGCGCATTAGTAGTGTAGAATGCACCTGAATCTATAAGCCCGTTCTACTGCGCGTCATAGATTTAGCACTTTCTAGCTACAAAGCGACAATTCAGGCTCAGGTAAACCATTTTTAAATTGGTCTACCTGTTCCAGCAGTAATGCGCCTAGATTTGTGGTACTAAAGTCATAAATGTGTAGCCTCATACAGTTGTAGTGCAACACGCCGCCAGAAAGCCCCCGCATCTTAGGCGCATTGCAAAGTGCCATGGGTGCCCAATAATGCGCCTAATTTTGGAGTGCGCATGCTCATATATCGAGCGCACAGGGCTGCCAGATTACTGGTGCAGCCTCGCACATACATGTCGCCCTTAATGCATATCCATGCCATTAGTGTCTGAGATGGGAATACCGCTCTAAAATGTCTGTGTAGCCTGGGGAGACTCTTGTATAGCTAGTACAATTTCTTGTATATTTTTATTGCATGTAGTTGCATGCTTACAAACAGTGGTCATCCAGACAGGAAGTCAAGTGGTTGCTAGATAGCATTGATTCTTTTAGAAGTGAATTAGAACTGCAATCTGTGTAGACAAATCGTACGTGTCTGCAGCTACAGCAGTGATGTTTAGCTTTACTATAATTACATTAGTCACTTCTGATTGGACATCTTAGCATCCTGTAGGAACAATTAGTCTAATTGATGCCTTTATAATGACTGATCCTTATTCAAATTCACCTGTTTTGAGTGAAGGATTTTTTTCTTAATTTCCTCATCAATAATCTAGAGCCACGTGCAGGAATGAAGCAGCAGTTCTTCTCCCCAGTGTAACATAAAGCTGAGTTTATGGTGATTAACGAATATCATAAGAAATGAATTTCTATTAGAGGATCATTTCCTCCTGGCTGGAGGTAGAGAGAGCGCTTTACACCATTAATGGGGAGGATATTCAGAAAACACTTACTAATGGGCAAGATGAAATCCGAGGAAATCTCAAAGACTATTACCAACTGTATAATAATTAACCTTAATTGTGGGATTAGGATTCAGCAGACTGAGAATGGTGCAGAATGTTCTATAGGAAGCAGAACTGGAAACTCAAGACCAATCTGCCTTTTGTGACGTCACTGGCGAGCTCTCCGTCATGAGGTGTGGGAGGTCACTGAACAAGGAATAAACAATGAACTCAACAATAGTCAAAGGAACATTAGTAGTAAATAGAGGGCAGAATACATTATATTCACTGCTCATTGTTTCCTGGCACAATAATGATATTAGTCATGCAGAGAAGTTTATATAGTGTTATCAGTATATTTACTGGAATACTTCAAGAGATACTTGAAGATAACATTACTACGAATTGTTGGGACTATAAAAGTTAAGTTTACATACAATAAATAAAAAGACACACATGCATGTTTTTCTCACTATCTGACATGAAATCAGAATAAACCTTACCCATTTTAGGTCAATTAGGATTACCAAAATTATTTATATTTGCCACATGCCAGAATAATGAGAGCGAGATAATTTTTTAAGGCATTTTCATTACTTTCTGCAAAGTCAAAAGTTTACATACGTTTCATTAGTATTTGGTAGGATTGCCCTTAAACAGTATGACTTGGGTAAAACATTTTGGATATCCTTCCACAAGCTTCTCACAATAGTTGGCTGGAAGGGCCCCCTTTTCCCCTGACAAACTGGTGTTACGACTATGTTTGTGGGCCCCTTGAACACCCCCTTTTTCACTTTGCCCATAAATTTCAATAGGATTGAGATCAGGGCTTTTATGATGCCCCATTTCAAAACTTTTATTGGGTTTTTTAAAGGCCATTTTGTAACCCCCTTTCGTATGTTTTGGTCATTGCCCCCATTTGGAAGCCCATGTCCACCCAAGCTTTAACCCCTTTGCTGATGTCTTGGATGAAAATGCCACAAAACTTCTTACTCAGTCCATTATTTGCGAAGTGCACCAGCCCCTCATGCAGCAAAACACCTAACAAAAGATGCTCAACTCCGGGGTTTTTCACAGTTAATGGTTTTTTTTTAGGTTTTCCAAGCTTCTCCATTTTTCCTCCAACTAAAAATGGTCATTGGGCCAAAAGTTCAATTTTAGTTTTGTCAACCACAGGACATTCCCATAAATGGGGGTTTTTTTTCCTGTTGCATTTGCAAACATAATCGGCTTTTTAAAAATGTTTTTTTGGAGTAATGGCTTCTTCCTGCAGAGTGGCCTTTCAGCCCATGTTTATACAGTACTCATTCACTTGGATAATGATACAAATTTTCCAAACTTTTTCCGGAGCAATTTTTTGCAAGGGCTTTTCTTTGTTCTTGGTTGATAGCACATGTCGGACCAAAGCATTTTCATCTCTGAACCAGAAAACCCGTCCCCTTCCTGAAAGTATGATGGGGTGGACTTTCCCCCTTTTTTTTACTTGCGTAATTTGTTTTACAAAAACAAAGCACCATCAGGTATCTGGAAATTGCACCCAAGGATGATCCAGACCTGTGCAAGTCCACAATTCCCTTCCTAATATCTTGGATGATTTCATTAGTCTTTCCTATGATGTTACATACAGAGCAGTGTGTTTCAGGTGTGCATAAAAATATATCCACATGTGTCTCTGTGTCTCTAATTAACTCATATTTACCAATAAACCTAACAGAGGCTTCAAAAGTCAGGTTTATCATATGGGCTGTCCCAAAATGTTTAAAGGCATAATAATCCTAGTGTTTGTAAACTTTTGACTTAACAGAAAACAATAAAAATGCCTTAAAATTTTTTCTAGCGCTCATTATTCTGGCATGTGACAAATATAAATAATCTTGGTATTTCTAAATCCTAATTGACCTAAAACGGGTAAAGTTTATTGTGATTTCATGTGAGATAGTGAGAAAAACATGCATATAAGTCCAGATTTGCCTGCTATCTCTGTACTCCCTAAAGGTAACTACACTTTGCCACCAGCCCTGTCTTAGTAATCTCCATGGTGAAGTTTTTATACTGGCAACCCTGGACTTAGCAAACACCCATCACTCCATATACTATTAATGCGTCTTTAGGAAAACCCTGGGTATACTTAAAAGTACAAATTTCCTTACTTAGAATTTAGTTAATAAAAGTGTTAGCGTGTATAGTAATACAAAATAACCATGAAAGTATCAAATAGCTACATACACTAAAAAGTAAAAAAGTTATGGCTGATAAATTCGCCTACCCTGCCCAGTGGAACGACAGCCCCTGCGGCGGGTCCGGGCAGCGCATCGGTCTGGAGGAGGTCTTTAAGCAGCGCAAGAGGTGAACTCATCGCTTCCTACGCCACTGTCTTTCCTAATCCCAGGAGCAACAGCATTTTTTTTTATCCACAGGGGGGGGGGGATATTACTTACAGGAGGGTCTACAATCTATGGGGGGATATTACTTACATAAGGGCCTACAATCTATAGTGGGGGATATTACTTACAGGAGGTCTACAATCCATGTGGGGGATATTACTTACAGAGGGTCTTCAATCTATGGGGGGATATTACTTACAGGGTGGCCTAAAATCTATGGGGGGATATTACTTACAGGTGGGCCTATAATCTATGGGGGGCTATTACTTACAGGGGAGCCACAACAAATGGGGGGATATTATTTACGGGGGGGGCCTAAAATCTAGGGGGGGGATTTATTTTACAGGGGGGGCTACAATCTAGGGGGGTTGCTATAAACCTAAAAAACGGGGCAATATGTACCTACAGTGACCTGTATCCCTCCTATTTAATAGTGGGCAACATGATTATTTTCTTATTAATGTGGGGCGCCCATAACAGAGGAGGAATCTTTAGTAAAGGCTGATAAAGTGGGGTTTCAAAGATCTTTGTGTGTTCCTTCTGCGGGGACAACTCAGGGGAGAAGTCGTCATGGGGGGTTACAAAAGGAGGGGAAAAGGGAAAAAAAACAACGATCAAGAACGATGTCAGAGAGATTTTTCCTGTGAGTCCCTGGGTGTCAGGGGGGTTATTTTGCTTCTATATTTGATCAGTTCTGTAGTCTGTCATGTAATGGTGACCTGAGCTGGTATATGGCGGTGTTGTAGGTCATAAGTTTGTTAGCAATAATTTATTTGTTGGTTTTTTTTTTTTTTTTTTTTTTTTTTTTTTTTGGGGGGGGGGGGGGGGGCAGTACACTTCTCTCCCCAAGGGGCCCATAGTGCTGTTAAGACGGCCCTGTTTAGTCCTCCAAAAGGTTGTCCTAGATTACAATAGTGTCTGCCTTATTCATAAGGAATAGCCCTATCTGGGTTGTGTCTTGCTGCTCTGTCCAGTTTTTTGGCAGGGTATTTAAATACTAAGGTAGGACCCCTGAGGTTTTCAGTTGTTATAAGGGGTTTTTTTTACTTTTCATCACTTTTCTCCATCTAATTCCGCTTGTGCCTTTTACATTAAAATGACCCACCAAAAATGCCAGCAAAACGCAAGAATGTAACCCTAAAAGGGTTTTTTTCCCCCTGCTGAAGAGGATGTGCCTCGTTTTTCCTTTGCAGATTTCTCTGAGATTTTATCACTTTAATAGTTGATTGTACATTTTAGAGATGAGGCCCTCCCGCTCATAAATAAAACCATATCAGTCCTGATATATTATGCCATTTCCCACACTACATTAATAAAAAACCAGTCAAAAACCCAGCTCCTATGTGTCACTGAAAGATCTCTTTTCCCTAAATTTATAATGGAAAACGGTCATATCTGAGTTACCTTGAATTGGTTCCAATTGAGAACAGTATTTCTGTTTCATTCAAACATGTACCCCCTAGTTTTTTTAACCCCTCTAGATGCTGTAGGGAGAAACAAAAGGGGGACCCCCCCCATTCAAAAAAGGGAAACCAAGACCCCCAAACCCCTTTTTGGGTATTTACAATTAAAGTGACATAAAGGTCTGAGTTGAGAAATACCACTTCAAGATGTACGAGAGGTACAATGTGATAATGTGGCCTTTGGACCAAAAAATGTTGTGCACCCCTGCTAAAGAGAGAAGTAAACAGAACTTAACCACTTTTCTACTTAGAAAAGCACTAGAGCTTATTTCACATGACATCTCTAACTTGTTGATCTTCAGTTGTTATACCACTTCTAGTATCCCTTGACAACCTATGGCTCTCTTCAAGGAGAATATGGATCTATCAGAAGTCAAAAGTATACAGGGCACAGAAGGAATTGAATAGAGGTAGAACAGTGATGGTTATGTGACGGGTTCCTTTAAGGTTCACTCTAAGCTCTTGCATGCCAATGAGACATAAAAATGATTTACATTTTAATCAGAATATTATTTGCTATTGTATGATTTGCTGTCACCTGGGCACATTAACACCTTAACAAAAAAAATATGTTATTCAATAGAAAAGAAATTCATCATTGTAATTTTACATATGATTTCTGGGCAAATGAGTTTGGGAACCCAAAAACAGAAACATGTTTTTTTATTGGGTGGAGAATTATATAGAAATTTTTCATCATACTTATTTAAAAAATTCCAATTATTAAAATTCACGAAATTTTCTATCGATATCTCTGTAGACAGATTATAGTGCTTGTGCTGGGCTCCTGGGTTCACATCCCACCAAAGACAACAACTGCAAAGAATTTGTATGTTTCCCTGTGTTTGCAAAACACGGACCGGTTTCCTACCTACCTTTTTCCCCTTCCCTCCCCCACACTCCCACTCCGTCCAAAAAAACATATTTGACAGGATCACTCCTGAAATTTAGTACAGACGATAAGTAATGGCATGTATATATACATTGGGGAAAATGTATTAATCTTGTTTAACAATCAGAAGGCAAAAATTATTAAGTGAAATTTAAATATAATGATTTATATGCCAAAATTATTAAAAAAAAAGGCACAACCTGTTTTGCTCTTTTTCCTAATAATCCCTGCTCCTCTTGTTGGCTCTTACTTGCCTCATTTACTCAAAAAATGTTAACTTGAGCTGCTTTACAGTAGGAAGTGGTATAAACCCTTAATAGATTTGACACATCTTACTCCTATGTACTTTTCATTATTACAGACATCATTTAATATATTTAACAAAAGAAAAAAAACAAACGCCAGTTTTAATACATTACCCTCCATCCCAAAAAAAAACGAATAGCAAACTTGACAAAAGCAGTTTGAGAATGTATCAAGGTTATTACAGTGGCTCATGACAATTTTGGTGCATCTTTAGATCTTTAGACACTTGCTACTAACAAGAACACTGCACAGCTTTACTTGCTCGCGTAACTTTGTCACCTATCGCATGGATAAGTTCACACCAACAGCAGGTAGTTTTTGGCGCCTCATATATCAAAACTGTTTAACAGTAGAATTGTCTTTGATGCCCATAGCAACCTATCAAAGTTCAGATTTCATTTCTTACACAGTTCTGGAAAATTGAAACCTGAGGTCTAGCTGGTTGCTATGGGTAACAAAGACAATGTATTTCCCATCTTTTATGTTTCATTATATAAATGTGTTTGCCGTTTGATAAACTGTGATTAGGATATTAATTTATGAGAAAGCTCTCATATTTTCTCCATTCTACTTGTTCTTTCTTACTATTGCAGTAGGTATATTAAAGTGGGCGTAAAAAAAGTGTTTGAGATATTACACTGGCAATTTGCAATTTTTTTTTATTTTTTTTTTTATTTCTCTTTATTTTTTTTTTTTTCCCAAACCTTACAATGAATGGAGAGGTCTGTAATTTTTTTATATTATAAGGTAACAATTCAACTGTGACCAAAAGCAATAATCTAAAAAAAAAAAAAAATAAAAAAAAATAAAAAAAAAAAAAATCCAGAAAATCATTTTGAATGATTTTTAAATATTTAATTTACATTTTATTGCATGACAAGTATTTTATCACATACTAAAGAGCAAGAATTCTTGCTCTCACAGACTGTTAGATATTCCTTAGGAAGTCAACTGGTCTGCAATCATTACCTGTATTAATTGCGCCTGTTTGAACTAAAGTTGTTATAAAAGAAGAAGAAAGGAAGTCATCTGTCCCATCTACAATCAATCCACGAGCCGCCAAAGCTACCAATCAATCACACTCACCCCACCAACCCAAACCTCTCCACCCATGGAAACTAAGTCCCCCCTCCCATGACACTTTATCCCCCCCCTGTCCCCCCAATACTCCCAGCCCCCCCCCCTGCCGTGCATAATTTCATAACTCTCCCCGTCCTGGCCCCACCCCAAGCAACAAGTGGTGATCTTCTCCTCCCCCCCCAGAAATGCCCCATCTCCAAACAACTCCCCCATTGCCCGCCCCCCCCCCCATCAAGCCCACACAACCACAACCATCGTACAGTGTTGGGCTCCCATGAAGCAAGAAACTCACCCACAACCGTCATTTTGTAAAGGCCAAATCTACTAATCTAAGAGTACAAAACTAAGAAAGGTTTGGAATCAGTGATGGGAGCCGATTGTTTCAATATCGATTAAAACGATCGATAAGTTCATAATCGGACCAATTAATCATAGAACGATATCCGATAGTCGATAGACGAGATTTATCTTCGGTGGATCTATCTATCTCGCGATGGACCATTAAAGTCATATGGGGAGAAGAAACAACAACAACCAAAACACCACCACAAAAACACCATCATTCGCTTACCACTCCAAACAGGTCTGGAGAAGGGACTGGAATTAAAACATCCACAAACAGTAAACTGGCTCAGGAGATGATCTACAATCTTAGAGAGCAAAACACAATTAGGTTTTATAAAAGTCACAGAAAAACAAGTCAAACAGACCATTCAACTCTCCCATTCACTATCCCCTCCTTCACTATACTATACTTATCTATCCCAATATCCCCCCCGGTCTTGTACCACAGCAATGACCTTAAAACCATCTGCATGAACCCACAAAATAAAAGTGGCCCCCCCCCCCCCCCCACCTGAAGGCAGTATGATTTGAACCATTCATTTACTTGATCTTGACATTTATTATCCCTGTCCTTGGAATGCCACATGACCCTTAAAAAAAACCTGTCCAGACACCACAGATTATAACAAGTGCCTAGTCAAAAGGGAGTCTTTCAACCACCATTTTAGTTGAACTGGACATTGACCATCCCTGTCCTGGACCACAGCATGACCCTTAAATCTGCATGAACCACAGATTAAAATGTGGCAGAAAGGGAGTCTTTGAACCAGACCAAATTAGTTGAGCTGGACATTGACTATACCCAGTCCCATTATCCACAGCATGACCCTCAAACACGCTTGACCCACCGATTAAAAAGTGCCGGGAAGAAAGTAGTTTTGAGCCACCATTTTAGGTTGAACTGGACCATTGACTATACCGGGTCTCTGGACCGCAGTATGAACCATTAAACCTGTCTAATCACCAGATTAAAAGGTGCCGAAAAAGGAGTCTTTGACCCAATTTTAGTTGAACTGGACATTGACAAACCCTGCCTGGGCCACAAATGACCCTCAAACCTCATACCGACAGTTTAAAAAAGGGCCCCGGGAAAAAGATTTCCTTGAAAGTTTTTAGTGAAATGGCCCAAAACTATCCATACCCTGTAGTGAGCAGACCCAAAACCCCCCCACAGTCCCTTTAAAGGACAATCAGCAAAAAATTTTGAATAAAAAAAAATATATTAAAAACAATCTTTTTCCCCAATATGTGCGGCTAGAGTACTTGCCATTCTACGGGAAAATTGTTCCACCATGACTTTAGAAGTGAAGCAAACGAAACAGATGCCCCATAGTCAACGGGGGCCTGTCTAAAAATCCTGCATTCTACTGAAAAAGTGGGTTAAGGAAATTACTGATAAAGGCGGGTGGGGCTGAAAAAGGGGAAACAGCAGGTTCGCTGGTAGGGCCGGACAAACATGGGTGTGGGGGAAGAAAGGGGCTGGCATCCGTTATCTATTAACACGCTTTTTTTAGCTGCGGGGGCCCTAGTTACAGTGGGTGCGGTGAGAGCCCCAGTTGGCGCCGTATCCTTTAAACAGGGCAAAAAATGCCCTTATGCCCAAGAACGAAAAAGTCGTGCGAACGATGCGGGGGAAAGTGTGACTAAGACCTCCAGCCTTCTCAGTAACAATCAAGCCCGGGGTTTTTCCCCAAAAATTTCTGCCTCTAAAGAACGCTTGCCCCTCCGTTGGGGGGGACCCCAATTCAGCTTCCCTTGGAAATGCTGGTGGTTGACGCTCATGTTTTTTACCCCGGTGCCCTTTTTTTTGGGATTTTTTTCCCTTTTTTTCTCAAAGTGTTGGAAATTCTCTGTTCTTGGGTGGCGAATTCTCCAACACCCTGTCCTCTAATAACCACATCTGTTCGAGCTTCTTACCTCCCTTGTACAATTAGAGAAAAAATTTGTGTCAGCTTTTTTGTACATGCAATTTTTTTTTAGTTTTAAATTTTAAAAACACATTTTTAAAAAAATTGGGAAACCCAACATCTTGTTCTCTTTTTTTATTGTATTAATGGGTTGTCTCACTACAGAGATTTCTAGCTATGTTAAAAATCTTGCAAAAACAAGTCATTTTGCAATATGTGTCCCTTAACATGTTCCCTTTTTTTTTTTTTTTGACAGCACCTGCCCCATAAAATTTCAAAAAAATTTACCCTTGAGCCACCTTTACAATTGTGAAGAACAAAGCTGTTTGAAAAACCCCATTTTTTAATAGGACCAAGTTAGCTGCATTTACAGCAGCATGGCCCAAAAAATTATAAAAATTTTTTCTCAGCCCTGTTAAAAATTTTTGGGGGGAGAAATGCCACTAGAAACAAATTTCTGTTTCCCAAAGGACCCTTATTATAGTGTATCCACACACCATGACCCAAAAAACCCTTTTACATGTGAAAAAAAGTTAAAGTGTGGAAATCTTTTTTTCATGAAAAGTGTACAATGGTGTCTTTTTACAGTCTCCCACCCCAAAACCGCAAAATACCTTTTGGGAACTGAGAATAAAAATTGCAGAAAGACATTTAAAAAAATGTTTTTCAAGAGGCCATTCTGTTTGAAGAGGAATGTGAAAATAGACTGCAACTAATTTTGAAATGGCAATTGTGGCCAAACCATCAAATCCTGCCGATTCACTTGATGAAATCAAACGATCAAAATTACTGGGAAATGTCCACTTCAAAGAGTAACATCCAGGGCATGCTCCAACATAAGCACATTTCAATCCTTTTTGTACAAAACCCAGGGAATTAGCCAATGTATAATGGAGGGGGGGGGGGGTCAAAGAAATCCCCAACAATAATCCCCTTTTAAACAGAAAGAAAAAGCACTTTACCAACTTCCTCTTTAGCGGTTTTATTCCCTTTAAAACCATAAATCCACGGGAGCAAAAACACTTGGGGTTTGCCCCCGGCCCAGGCCTTCACCTGTGGTTTGCTCCCTGTTTATTTTGAAGTTTTAAAGGAAGAGAAGATTGGTGAGTGCCGCTTTCATTCTGTTTAAAACTATTATTATCTGTGGAAATCCAGGTGAGTTTGTGTATAATGACTCCTCCAGCTGTTCTGAAGGTCCACAGATATGAATCTGGCTGCTGGGCAGGACAACACCTCTATGGCGTGGCCAGCTGCGAGCTTGGGCCATTCATCCATTTTGGATACCCAGAAGTCGATTGGGTCCGGAACGTATCCAAAAACATCGGTGTTGAGACGCAGATAGTCATGCACCATGATCTTAAGCCAGTCTCTGTGTGTTGTATGTGTGCCCTGCATTACATGCATTGGTGAGGTGGTAAAAAAGGATTGCCAGAGGTCACCCATTAGGCTTCTGCCACAATGCCTGCTGCTGCTGCGGCTACTTGGCACTCTATTGCTGTCACATTGCTGACGTTGTTCCACCGTGACATTTGAAGAATGTGAAGCAGACACAACAGATGTCTCCAGTTGATCAATCAGCACGGTCTCCAATTTCTGCATTTTACTCTCTATTTGGGTGGGTCGAAGGAAAGTGCTGAGTTTTGCTTTGTACCGGGGATCGAGGAGTGTGGCCACCCAATAACTGTTGTTCATTTTGATGGCCTTAATGCGAGGATCATGTTGGAGGAAATGGGGCATCCAAGCACTCATGTGAGAGATGGAGCCTTGATTTCCCAAGCTAGGGGCACTAGCAAACTGATCTTCCTCATCTTCCTCCTCCGCCTCAAATCCGTTCCAACCTCTTTTCAAGGAAGGGACATTGGTAATGTCGGTGTCCAGAAATACCTCATCCTCCTCCGCTTCCTCCAGCACAGCTTCAACACAGCCCTGACTTGCCTCAGATGATGCACCCTGAGAGCGGAGGTGCCACCTTGCACTAGCCCTGGACCCCGAACCACTGCCTAATGAAGAACGATAAAGTTGTGAAACTGTCGGGCCTTCTGGATTCGACGGAGAGAAAGGATCCATGTCCCCATCTGTGTCCGTCTCCTCCTCCGTCGCTGGTAGGACTTTCTGTTTCAAAGTGTCCAACGATCGTACCAGAACTAAGATCACCACAATGCTCATAGTGACAAGGGCATTGTCCGCACTGACCATTTTGGTGGCTTCTTCAAAACTGGCAAGGATGGTGCAGAGCTCTTTCACCTGCCTCCACTCTCGGTGGCTCAACACCACGAGGTCCGCACTGCTGCTTGTCAGGCCATGTGTCACTTCGTACTGCGTAATGGCATTGCGCTGCTGCCACAATCGCTTGTGCATGTGGAGGGTGGAATTCCAGCGTGTTGCCACATCAACAATGAGACGGTTGACAGGTAGGCCGAGCTGACACTGCAACGCAGCTAGGCGGGACGAAGCAGGGTGAGAACGGCGGAAGTGTGAGCTCAGACCTCGAGCCTTCCTCAGCAGGCAGTCCAGGTCCGGGTAGCGCTTTAGAAATTTCTGGACGACGAGGTTCATGACGTGTGCCAGGCAAGGGATGTGCTCCAGACTACGGATCTTAAAGGTGGCCAGGAGATTTCGACCGTTATCGGACACCACCTTGGCTGGCACAAGGTTCTTGTCACCCAGCCAGCGCTCAGTCTCGTTGCGAAGAGCCGTCCACAGCTCCTGACCTGTGTTGACGGTCTCCAAGACAGATTAATTTCAACTCGGCCTGGTTTCTATGGGCACGTAATGCTACCACTGGACCTTGGGGGAAAGAACCCTGCACCATCCCTGCGGTTTTGAAGAGCGGGCGCTGAGCCTGAGAGCCACTGTTACCACCAGAGACATCCACCCAGCTCACCCAGTGAGCTGTCACTGAGATATAGCGGCCTTGGCCGTGCTTACTAGTCCATGTATCGGTGGTCAGATGGACTTTGCCGGACACAGATGCAGACAACGCGCTTGAAATTTTAGATGACACGTGGCTGGCCAGGGCAGGGACGGCTTTTCTGGCAAAGAAATGCCTGCTTGGCATCTGGTATTGGGGGCAGGCAAGGGCCATGACGTGGCGGAACCCATCTGTGTCCACCAGACGGAAAGGCAACATTTCCAAGGCCAAAAGCCTGGCAATGCCGACATTCAGGCTTTTGGCTTTGGGATGGTTTGGGTTAAAGTGTTTCTTCTGCTCCCAAACCTGGTAGACAGAAGGATGGTGCAGAGCTCTTTCACCTGCCTCCACTCTCGGTGGCTCAACACCCCGAGGTCCGCACCGCTGCTTGTCAGGCCATGTGTCACTTCTGTCCACCAGACGGAAAGGCAACGTTTCCAAGGCCAAAAGCCTGGCAATGCCGACATTCAGGTTTTTGGCTTTGGGATGGTTTAGGTTAAAGTGTTTCTTCTGCTCCCAATCCTGGTAGACAGAAGGCTGGCTGCTAGACTGGCCGCTGTACGGCATGCAGGTCAAACTGGTGGAAGGAGAAGGGGTAGGATGGGTCTCTGGTGGTACTCGGGCGACGGTGGAGGCTGAAGCGGAGGCTGATCCTTGATCATGACTCTGAGAGACATGGGCAGCTGAGGAACGCTTGGTCGTGGCGGAAGAGGAGGTGGTGGAGACAGAGGGTTGGAAGCCCGGCATCGGAGTAGTCTTTTTTGGCCAAGTGTTCCCTCCATTTCAACTCATGCATTCACTGCATGTGACTAGACATGTTGGTGGTGGTTAAACACCTAAGATTCTTCCCTCTACTGATGCGTTTACGGCAAAGGCGGCATATGACATCACTGGGTGAATCAGAGGCTTGCTCGAAAAAGGCCCAGGCTTGAGAGGTCCTGGACCTTTTCGACGGCGATAAGAGAGGAGTGGTGTTTCCGCTGATCGTGGCTGGCGGAATAATCTTAGTGGACTTGTGCGACCACCCTCTCCCTTTTTGAGGCGGGACCCATACTGACACTACCCCATCGTCTTCCTCCTCGTCCAGTGATGAAGCGCTCGCAAGCAAATTCTGCTGAAAAGACCACGTTGGATCCGCAATGTCGTCATCATCATCATCAACACAGGTGAGTTCCTCGTCCTGACATTCTGCATCCTGGAGCTGCGGGCTACAAGCAACAGGCACTGCAAGGCGTTGCCGACCGCCCGGGATTTTTGCCGATTGACCGGCTTCCTTCTCCTCCTCTGATGGCATCAGCGATTTGGCATCAGAGCAGACAAAATCATCCTCTTTGGCCTCTTGATCTTTTGAAATGCCTTCTGACCCCAACCGCATTTTGTCATCAAAGAGGTCTTCAGAAAATGGATTATCCACAGTGGTGGGTACACGAGTTGACATTTGGGCTGCCTTCGCTTCATGTTGGACGGATGCAGACGATGCTGATGACGAAATTTGTGGCCGTGACTGGGAGGACGATGAGGTAAGACTGCTGGATGCAAGTTGCATTAACCACTGAAGAACAGAATGGCGACGCTGTTCGTTATTGAGATTCACAGGGCACCGACCCAGCGATGACAGGCCTGACGGTCCTGCAACCGAAGATCCGCTGGCTTGCGTGTTGTTGCCAGCACTGGAAGGAGCACCTTCTCTCGTACCTCTACCTCCATGCCCTACACCCCTCTTTGCTCGATTACCACATGCATTTCGCTCAATGTTCAGAAAGATATAAATTTAAAAATGTATGGAAGAGTTTTTGACAGTCTCTTATTAAAAGACGGCAAATCACAGCTATTCTTAAATCCCTCTAATTTCCAACAGCCAACTAGGATTAGAAACTGAATTGTTTCTATCGACTACCTGTGAAATGCGGTCTGGTGGAAGAACCGTAAGACAAAATCAACAGTGTTCTTCCTTCAGTCCCAGGGATTTACAACTGGCCAGTAGGACTAGGAATTGATAGTTTTCAACAAACTATCATACAAGTGCGCTATCTGCGCCAAACTGAGATTCACCTAGCGCAATAAAACTATTCAAAAGTTACACGGATGAGAAATTGCGTTTGTTTGCAGCATTAACAAACGAGAACAGTTACCAGAAAATTTTTCTATCAAAATTGGCGTATAACGTGGCTATTTGAAAAAAACTGAGGCACACCAAAAGGAAATACAGCTATTTAAAAGTTATATGGATAACAAAAGGTGTTTTTTGCACCAATGAAATACACCAACAGTTACTAGAAAATTTCTGTATCCAAATTTAAGTACAAGGTGGCTCTTTGAAAAAAACTGGGCTGCACAAAATAAAAGGTACAATTTCACCACAGATGCGAGGTGTGCTGGCCAAAAAGTGGTAAAAAAAAATGCCATTTCAATGCAGGTTCACAGCAGAGTCTGGCCTGTACAATGTACACCCTCCTTTCCAAAGCTAGCCTGTCTGTCTGTCCGTCCGTCCACCCTCCCCCTCCCGCAGCTGTACAGCGCTAGATGCTTCTTTAAAAGTGTCTGTCTAACTATAAGAACCGAAATTCTCTAATCTACCTATATTCTAATGTTTACAGCTAAAAGCATAGTTGTCTGTATGAATAAAGAGAAGAACTGTGTCTTTGAGCTGAGCTGTATTGAGAGACACGCAGCAGACGTCTTGCTCTAGTAATAGACACTGAAACACTGATACTGAACAGGAAACGCTGTTCTATGCAAAGCGAGGTCATGTGATTTTTCCAGCCAATGACAACCATACACATCACAGTCATGACGTCGCACACCCAGCTCAACCTGCTCTATGCTGATGTGCTGGCCACCAAAATGACAGGAAGCGGCAAAAATGGCGGGATAGTAATAGATTATCTGCAGATTGTCACCTAAAATATCACATGATCGGAAATTTCCGATCAGCCTAAAAATCGTGCCGATTTCAACTTTGTCGATTTATAATCGCTCATCCCTAGTTAGGAATCAGCCCAGAACTACACGGGAGGATATGATCAATGACTTGATTAAAGCTGAGACCACAGTCTCAAAGATTAACGCTAGTAACACACTACGCCGTCATGGATTAAAATCCTGAAGGGCATGCGAGTTTCCCCTGCTCATGCCAGCATATGACCAGGCCCATTTGAAGTCTACCAATGACCATCAGGATGATCCAGGGGAGGCATGGGAGAAGGTCATGTGGTCAGATGAGACCAAAATAGAACTTTTTGGTATCAACTCACTGTGTTTAGAGGAAGAAGGATGAGTACAACCCTAAGAACACTGTCCCAAACATGAAGCATGGGGGTGGAAGCACCATACTTTGAGGGTGCTTTTCTGCAAAGGGAACATGACGACTGCACCATATTGAAGGGAGAATGGATGGGACTATGTATTGCGACATTTTAGCCAGCAACCTCCTTACCTCAGTAACAGTATTGAAGATGGGTCATGGTTGGTTTTTCCAGCAGTGACCTGAAACATACAGCCAGGGATACTAAGGAATGGCTCAGTAAGAAGCATTTCAAGATCCTGGAGTGGCCTAGTCAGTCTCCAGACCTGAACGAAGTTGAAAATCTTTGGAGGGAGCTGAAACTCAATGTAACCCAGCAACAGCCCCGAAACCTAAAAGATCTAGAGAAGATCTGTATGGAGGAGTGGGCCAAAATCCCTGCTGCAATGTGTGAAAATTTGGTCAAGAACTACAGGAAATGTCTGACCTCTGCAATTGCAAACAAATGTTTCTGTACCAAATATGAAGTTCTGTTTTTCTATTTTATCAAATACTTATTTTATGCAATAAAATACAAATGATAAAAAAAAATCACACAACGTGATTTTCTGGATTTTTTTTGTTTCGATTCTGTCTCTCACAGTTGAAATGTACCTACAATAAATAATCACAGACGTCTCCATTATTGCAGTAGATATATTATTGCAATTATAATACTTTTAAGATAATATAAAATATCGCAATGATGTTCCTTTTTTTGTATCTTAAAGATTCTTTCTGGTCCATGGTTGAATGCAGTGTGTTTTATCCATAGCAACAAAATGTGTCCCTAAAATAGCTGGGGAACTGGCCCTCTGTGTTGCATTTTGTTCAATGGAGTTAGGATTATACAAAGTTACTGTCTGTCACCAAAGTAGTAAACTGTATAATGAAAATCAGCACTGACAAATTTACCTTATAGATAAAAGTCATACAGTTACCAAGCAATACACCTATACTTGCAGCAAATATACCATACGTATTAACCTCATACGATTGCCAAAAATAATCCCACAATACTGATACCCCATAATACTTCTAAGGACCAAGTAATAGTGCCAGAAAATGACCAATGGCTACCACCACCTGTGACTATCAGCTGTACACAGGCTCTACAGACATATAGGTGATTGCACTGCAGTTACATCCAGTGACTCACAAATTACATCTTCATTCACCTTCCTTTTCTTCTTCATCCGGCCCAGATTTTAAGGGGGGCTAGTGCTTGTTACTTCTGTGGTTAGGTGACAAATTGTTGTGTTAATTTAATACATCGGACCACAGATTATGGTTACACCTTTTGGCGAGGCTTCACTGTTATATTTTGCCTCTTTTTATTCTTTGCATCTTATACAGATGTCTACAATGATGGTAACTACTTTTGACAGTTGAAAATGTGCTTTGAGCAGTTGTCGACTCTTACCCAGATTCTCTCAGCAGCTCGTACAAACTGTATGCAGCAAGGGGCAACAGTGCGCATACAGAACATTTGAGAAAAGCTGGTGTAACTTAGGATAAGTTCATACAGGTTGGTTTCGCCTTCTTGCATTTTTTCCAGCATATGAATGGGGTATAAAATATCCTATGCACTTGCATTACTAATGGAAGATTAGGGTGCTACAGTGACATCTCGGGACAGGCTTCTGTATAGGGGTGCCATTTTCACGGCTGTTACCGTATTTTTCAGGCAGGGTACAGGTAGCATATAAAAGGAAGGTTTAAATCCCTCCTCCCTTCCGCCCATTTTTATACTCTTTTTCAGTTAATGTTCTACCGTTGGAGAAAATTCTGTGAGTCACAAACATTTGAATCATTGGAAGCTTTGTGCTTAACTATAGAGCTCATATGGTCCAATGATGGAGTGAGTAAAAATTGGGGTAAAGTTACAGAAGGACTGTAACATCTCCCGACATAGCTCTTTTAGTAAATCCTTTTGTTTTTGAAATAATTTGAGGCCCTTTTTTTTTAAACCTTTTCATCTGTCATCCCTTCAATAAAATTATTACTCAATCAGTCAAGGGTTTCCCCCGCACACTGATTTTTGTCAGCATAAACGGGGCAATATCAGATTAGCGGGGAGCAACCACCACCGACGATTCAGAGGAAATTTCAAAGGAAAAACAGGGAAAGACAATACAGAGTTAAAAACAGAGATCTCCAGATTGTTTTTTTATAGGGAACACAATAATTTACTAAAACAGACATGTCAGAAATTTAAATTGATCATCTGTGGGTGGATCCCTAAAACATTTTCATTACCAGTGAAATGTCAGCTGATTCTGTCAGGATTAGGTTTCATTCACACCCCATGTTAGTCTTCTGTTAGATGTATGTGTTAGAAGTATTTCCTTATGTACCGTATACATCCATTTGGTATGGCAAACAAGGATATTTAAAACCCCCTTGACATATTGAAACAAAGGCGAATTTATGAGCTGACGCTGACTGGTCAGTTCTACATCTGTTTTTATTAGGCAACGTTCACACGGCTTATTGCCGGGGGGTAATTTCGGGGGCGGTTGGCCCCACTATTATTTCCCGGGTCCCTGCAGGGGCGGGGGGCCGGGAAACTCGCCGCCCCCTGACACTCATTTTCACCTGCGTAACGCCCAAATAATGTGCAGTCCTTTTTCCCCCCCCGGGGTATTCGCCGAGCGAGGAAAGAGACGAATCCACAGTTCTCTATGAGATCGTGGATTTCGTAATGCGGGGAGGATTCCATCCTATGCAGCGCAAAAAGGCGCGCAGTAGGGGGAAATTCAGGCCAAAAAAGGAATTTTAAAGATTTTGGGGGTGAAGACCTTTTGTTACATGATGGATTTGTACGAAAATTTTTGTTTTTGAACTTTGGCATATTCAAAAGTGTTGTGTGTGTGCAGAATGTGCTGAATTTTGGGTTTGATTTTTAAACATCTTTTAAAATAGGGTATGACAGTTTTTTTTTGCCAAAAAAAATGAAGCCCCGTTATACATGTCACCCAAAATCTTTTGCAGGGTTCCCAGTTAAAGAAAACAATAGCCAAAAAGGGGCCCAAAAGGACTCTATTTTGGTCTTTTTGGGTAATCGGAGCATTATGGATATATATGGTGAATATGGCAAGAGCTGTTTTCAAATGAAGCGCTTAGATGTGGTTTGAACAGAGCCTCTGCAGTGTGTATTGTCACGTTCATGTTTTGATTAATTGAGGATTTGCCCTTCAACAGGAAATTGTACTGTTCTCTTTTTCTTTGCCTTGACCAGTAAGCATTCCTGACAGTTTTACATTCACCAACTACAATGAACTTGCCCTATAATGACACTGTAACCTCGATATTCCCGGTAAATGGGAATCTATGGCAAGAAAAATCATTTTTAAAATTGCAGCCTGGACATCTACTTCTTGTCCATTGAATGGTAATCTTCTGTTTCTTTTCCCGTCGGAAACTGTTTTAAAACCAAACCACATAAACCCACTTTTTAGTTTTTGTAAAAACCAAAGGTCGTTATTACACGCTTTAATCCTTATATTATCTCTCCTGCTCCGAGCTGCTGCTGTTATCTGTGTTGATAGCACCAATCCCCTCTAAAGGTGTTTGCTGAAAAATGTATTATCTTCCAAAATTTTTTGTTCCAACTTTGACATTTATTTCCCCCAAAAAAGCCTAGGGTTTTTTAATTGGGTTCAAACGAGTTTCCAGTTACAACTTAAACTGTTATAGAGTGCTATGTCGTTTCTGTTACCATGTTATTATACCTACTGTATGTTCTACTTGGCTGTGCCCTCCTTTCTATAAGAGGATAGTAGTTGCCTTGTGGACGCAGGTGTAGCATTTGTGTAGGAATGCCTTGTACTTGTGAAACATTTTCAAGCCGACACAGAAAACACAAGGATATTAATATGGATTACTTGAAAAACAAGGGGAGATTTCTGCACAGGCGACATGACTATTGCAACATTATGTAGCATAACCTCTCTGGAGTACAAGCTGCTCCCCTAAACAGTAACATATTATTATTGGAAAAAAATTGGGGTGTCGTGAAATTTAGCCCCCGACACCCTCGCAAACGTGGGAAAACAGGCCGCTCTGTTTCCCTGCGTTTAACCATTTCGATGCTGCAGCATTCACGGCTGTGACATCTAAATGCATAAGAAATGGTGCTGTGCTATCATTACCATGGTAGCTGGAAGCCTAATGAAGAGAACTGCCATCATGGTACATCTTGGGTTATACAATGCAGAAGGGTGTACAGACGATCAAGTCCCCTAGTGGTCAAGTACTCAAGGGAGACTATGTAAATGTGAAAAAAAGTGATTTTAAAATATAGAAAAATAAAAAAAAACTAAAAGTTAAAATCCTCCCCCCCCCTTTATTTAATTTTAAAAATAAAGTTACACATTATTGATATCACCGAGACCATAAAAGTCCAATCTATTGAAAAATAAAATTATTTATCCCATATTCTGTAGAAAAAAAATCCAAATGCCAAAATTGCGGGGGTTTTCGGTCATTTCATGTCCCATAAAAATTAGATACCCTGATATGATAAGAACAAAAATATTGTTGGTTCACGTAAAAATGGTGTTACAGCACAAAAATGGTGTTACAGCACAAATTTAAGAAATAGAGAATGTTTACATTTTTTAAAGTACTTAAACAAGACCCTACATATTTGATATCACCAGAATTGTATCAACTTGCAGAATACAGTTAAAACATTATTTATAACAGAGTGAACATAGTAAATACAAAACCCCCAAAACATACAGCAAGTTTTTTTTTTTTTTTACATTTCACCACACTTAGAATTTTTATTCATTTTTCCAGCATGTACTATGGTGCAGTCAATGGTGCCATTAAAAATAACATCTTGTCCCGCAAGTAAAGCACTGATATGTTTATGTATATGGAAAAATAAAAAAGTTATGGTTTTTAGAAGGCGGGTAGGAACTAAACAAGGCCAAAAAATTGTGACCAGCTGGCAGGAAGGGGTTAACCAATAGCTGTAGATTCAGACCTCTACAAGACTAGTTAAATGAGTGCTGATGTGGTATTCATGTGGTTATGTTATTCATGTGGACATGGCATTTCTGGGGTGCAGGAGTGTAGCTACTGTATAAGGCTATGTTCACACAGCTTAAAATGGGATTTATCTCGCCCCGTATTTTGCGCAAAATAAGGGCGAGATACGTTCCAGTCAGTCCGATAATCCACAGTTCTCATAGAGAACTATGGCTTACGGCTCCCCTCCCCGCTCGGACAATACGCCAAGCAGGGAGAGAAGTGACATGTCAATTATTCACGGCGTATACCTGCCGAGATTGAATGTCTATGGGGCCGCCCTGCCCCCGTACATATGGCGGAATTGTGGGGCGAAATACGTCTCCGCAATTACACCGTATGAACATAGCCTAAGAGGTGCAGTGGTATCAGTCAGATCTGGGTACTGACCTTTGCTTCCAGGGCTTGGGGCTTAAGGGGGCTCAAAGGCCTGTCTGCTACATGAGTAGACATCACTGTTGTATATGGTACATTGTGTTTTGCCTTGTGGACATTCATGTTTCTGTCTAATTTTTTCCAGTTCTTTTAATTTTATAGACTACTAAAGGCCAGTAACATGGGTCAGGTGGCTCTGCAGGCGCTTCCCTCTGAGACAGGAGATTTAATGATGTAAGATGTGGATGTCAGCAGTTGTCACTGAGGCCTTACTGGGTTTATGTAACTCTGCTCCAACAATGTTCTTTTAATGTTTGCAGTCAGAGAGGATGTTACCTTGCTAACCCAATGTGCTTTTCTCTCAGAATAAAACCTGACAGGTCTCTGTGCCAGATAGCGAATGTTCATGAAGCCTCGTCTGGGGACAGCTGAACTCTTTCATGGTATGTATTGATTTGTAGCCACTAGTATGGATTTTCTACATCAGAGATTTCAAAACCATTCATTAACCCCTTAATGACACTGGACGTAAACTTACATCCCAGTGCAGGTAAGTTGCTTTGTAGCAGGATTATGGCACTATCCTCCTACACAGTCGGCAGGTGAGGGCTGCTAATTGCACCATCCCGTGCTATTAACCTATTAGACGCTGCGGCAATCGCGGCTTATTGGGACATCAGTGGCGAGATTGTTGTGTCCCGATCACTTAACATGGCAGCTGGAAGCCTGCTGAAGGCTTCCATTGCTGCCATGTTTTCTGTTTTCCTGTTTCCTGCCCAGACAGGAAGTAGTAGAATCACCATCTTTGTACATCCTAATGCATTGTTTATACAATGCATTAGGCTGTATAAATGATCACCGCAGGGGGACTTAAAGCTACAGTAAAAAAAATAAATAAATAAAAGTTCTAATCACCCCACTTTTGCACATATTTGGTATCACCGCGTCCGAAAAAGTCCACTCTATTAAAATATAAGATAATTTATCCCATAGACTGAACACTGTAGGAGAAAAAAAATTTTAAATACCAAAATATTGTTTTTTGGTCATTTCACGTCCCCTAAAAATTGGAATAAAATTGGTCAAAAAAGTCGTATGTATTCCAAATTGATGCCATTAAAAATTACACTTCAGCCTGCAAAAATGCACTCTCACACAAGTCCGTAAGTGTTAGTTCAAAGTTTTTGGTTGCAGAAAATGGCGCCACAGCAAAAATTGAAAAAATAAAAAATGTTTAGATTTTTTTTTACCCTACCAAGATATAAAGAACACAGTACATGTTTGATATTGCAAGATTTGTATCAACCTGTAGAAGACACATAAATCATCATTTATACTGGAGAGTGAACGCGATAAAAAAAAAACACAAACATGACGTAAGTACTTTTTTTTCACAATCTGCCCCACTTACAATTTTTTTGTGGTTTCCCAGTATATTCTATGATACAGTAAATTATACCATTAGAAAGTACATCTTGTACCACAGAATAAAAGCCCTCACATGTTGATTTAGATGGAAAAATAAAAAAAAGTTATGGCTTTTGGAAGGAAAGAGGAGAAAAACGAATGCGTCAACAACAATAAAAAACAAAAAAAACCGCAAGGTCATTAAGGGATTAAAGCGGATCCTTCTCGGATTCTGCTTCAGACAGGTGTGACACAGATTAGCCATATTGAATAGGTTTAACAGTACTTAATC
>JAODAL010037364.1:0-40486 GCA_025379985.1 Phyllomedusa bahiana
TCCCTGTTAGATTGAAATTCTGAAATAGTACTTTTTTCCTTCCCTTTTTAAATTTAAAGAAGATGGTTGCGCCCTTAGTGCTAGTTTTTTTTAAATCTTGCGTTACTACTTCCACAAACGTATCCAATAGATTATTTTGTGATATCGGAGGTGTATTCCTAGATTTTAGTTTCAAATTCGTCAAAGGAAATATCTAGAATTATGGGGTCCCCTTCCCCTTTTCAAACTGCAATTGTTCAAGATCACCCAATGATTTCTCCTCTAGTTTCCTAAAGGTTTGTACATCATTACTTTTCATTTTATGACATTTATGCAAAGCCAACTTTCTAGCAAAGAGATTAATATCTTTTACCCATAAAAAATTCAAAAAATTTTGGGGCAGGGTTAGTGAACGTAAGACCATATGAAACACCTGTTTTTGATTTTCTGTTAATCTATGAGAGGATAAGTTAATCACTTGAAGTGCTCCATCCTTTGTTATTTCTGATAATTCCCCTTCTCTCGATCCCTCAAGAGAATCCTTTTTGGTTCTAAAAAAGTGGATGCATTTGCATCTGAGATTGAGTTTGCACTGTGTTCATAACCTGTCCATTTCCCTCCCACTGGGGGAGTATTTGTATTGCCATTTGAAATTATTGCCTGTGCTTCCACACCTGGGCCAAACCACAACACAGGATGCAGAAGAGGACAATGTATTTGATCCCCATGATCCTTCTCCTGATTGACATCTCTGAGGATTCTGATCTTGTACTGGTTGAGTAGAAGATTTTTTGTGTGTTTTCTTATTTGTCCAACCTCGGTTTTTTCTCTGACCCTTCCTCCAACCAGTTTTCTTCCCCTGCGTATAACTATTAATAGAACCTGTGGAGGATTCTTCTACAGCAGAATTCTCTGAATCTGAAAAATCTGAATATAGATTACGTTTGTAGGTAAATCTACTATTTTTCCAAATATAAACCTGATTGTTATCAAAATCTTTTCGATCCCTCAGATATTTGTTATGTTTCCTTTATTTAATTTCTTCTCTCAGAGATTCTATATTTTTGTTAATTTTAGTTCTAATTCAGGGAAATCTGGATGGGCCCGAAAGTTCTTAATCTCCACTATCTCCTGATTTAGTTGTTCACTTAATTTATTTAATGAAATTCTTTCATATTCTGACAGGTATTTCATCAATTTTCAGAGAGCATTCAGTTAGCAGTTTTTCCCAACCAGGCCAGCTTTGTTCGTAGATCCACCTTGCACTTAAATTTGAATATAGTAATTTTGTCGTCACCGCAGGTGTAGTTGATAGGTGCAAAAAATACCTTTTATTATCCGTGTACATTTCAATAGTTGATTTTTTCACTTTGACGCAGGACAAAGCTCTGCCCATAGAGCCACCTTGTACTTAAATTCGACAACAGCAATTTTGTAGTCACCGCAGGTGTATTTGATAGGTGAAAACCTCCACTTTTATTATCCGTATACATTTCAGATAGGTTTTTTTTTTCAATTTGGCGCAGGCCAGCTTTTTTCATAGATCCACCTTGCACTTAAATTTGAATATAGCAATTTTGTAGTCACCGCAGGCGTATTTGATAGGTGAAAACCTCCACTTTTATTATCCGTATACATTTCAGATAGGTGTTTTTTTCAATTTGGCGCAGGCCAGCTTTGTTCATAGATCCACCTTGCACTTAAATTTGAATACAGCAATTTTGGGTCGTAAACCGCAGGTAATTTTGATAGGTGCAAAAAATACCTTTTAATTATCCGTATACATTTCAGATAGGTGTTTTTTTCACTTTGACACAGGCCAGCTTTGTTCATAGATCCACCTTGCTCTTAAAATTGAATACAGCAATTTTGTAGTCACCGCAGGTGTATTTGATAGGTGCAAAACTCCTTTTTTAAATTATCCGTATACATTTCAGATAGGTGTTTTTCACTTTGGCGCAGGCCAGCTTTGTTCATAGATCCACCTTGCACTTAAATTTGAATACAGCAATTTTGTAGTCACCGCAGGTGTATTTGATAGGTGAAAACTCCACTTTTATTATCCGTATACATTTCAGATAGGTGTTTTTTTCACTTTGGCGCAGGCCAGCTTTGTTCATAGATCCACCTTGCACTTAAATTTGAATATAGCAATTTTGTCGTCACCGCAGGTGTATTTGATTGGTGCAAAAAATACCTTTTATTATCCGTATACATTTCAAAATAGGTGTTTTTTTTCACTTTGGCGCAGGCCACTTTGTCCAAAAGATCCACCTTGCACTTAAATTTGAATCCCAAGCAATTTTGTAGTCACCGCAGGTGTTTTTTGATAGGTACAAAACCTCCAATTTTAAATTGAACCGAAATACATTTCGGGATTAGGTGTTTAATCTTCACTTTTTTGGCGCAGGCAAAGCTTTTTTCATAGATCCACCTTGAACTTAAATTGAATACAGCAATTTTGTCGTCAACCGCAGGTGAATTTAAATTCGGTGCAAAAAATACCTTTTATTTATCCTTTATACATTTCAGATAGGTGTTTTTTTATTTTTTGGCCCAGGCCAGCTTTGTCCTAGAGCCACCTTGCACGTAAATTTGAATACAGCAATTTTGTAGTCACCGCAGGTGTATTTGATGGGTTTGCAAAACCCCACTTTTTATTATCCATTACATTTCAGATAGGTGTATTTTTCACATTGGCGCAGGCCTGCTTTGTTCATAGAGCCACCTTGCACTTAAATTTGAATTCAGCAATTTTGTAGTCACCGCAGGTGTACACTCACCGGCCACTTTATTAGGTACACCTGTCCAACTGCTCGTTAACACTTAATTTCTAATCAGCCAATCACATGGCGGCAACTCAGTCATTTAGGCATGTAGACAGGTCAAGACAATCTCCTGCAGTTTCAAACCGAGCATCAGTATGGGGAAGAATTGTGATTTGAGTGCCTTTGAACGTGGGATGGTTGTTGGTGCCAGAAGGACTGGTCTGAGTATTTCAGAAACTGCTGATACTCCTGGATTTTCACGCACAACCATCCTTAGGGTTTACAGAGAATGGTCCGAAAAAGAAAAAACATCCAGTGAGCGGCAGTCCTGTGGGCGGAAATGCCTTGTGATGCCAGAGGTCAAAGGAGAATGGCAGACTGGTTCGAGCTGATAGAAAGGCAACATGTGACTCAAAATAGCCACCCGTTACAACCAAGGTAGGCAGAAGAGCATCTCTGAACGCACAGTACGGCGAACTTTGAGGCAGATGGGCTACAGCAGCAGAAGACCACACCGGGTGCCACTCCTTTCAGCTAAGAACAGGAAACTGAGGCTCCAATTTGCCCAAGCTCATCGAAATGGACAGTAGAAGATTGGAAAAATGTGCCTGGTCTGATGATCTCGATTTCTGCTGCTGACATTCGGATGGTAGGGCCAGAATTTGGCGTCAACAACATGAAAGCATGGATCCATCCTGCCTAGTATCAACGGTTCAGGCTGGTGGTGGTGGTGTCATGGTGTGGGGAATATTTCCTTGGCACTCTTTGGGCCCCATGGTACCAATTGAGCATCGTTGCAACCCTTGTGATCATGCACGAAGAATTGAGGCAGTTCTGGAGGCAAAAGGGGGTACAACCCGTTACTAGCATGGTGTACCTAATAAAGTGGCCGGTGAGTGTATTTGATAGGTGCAAATAATATCTTTTATTATCCGAATAGTTTTTAAATAGCTGTATTGCACGTGGTGCGGCCCTAGTTTTTTTCAAATAGCCACGTTGTACGACAATTCTGATAGAAAAATTTTCTAGCAACTGTTCTCGTTTGTCATTGCTGCAAAAAAACACAATTTCTCATCCGTGTAACTTCTGAATAGTTTTATTGGCTCGTTGAATCTCAGTTTGGCGCAGATAGCGCACTTGTATGATAGTTTGTTGAAACTATCAATTCCTAGTCCTACTGGGCATTTGTAAATCCCTGGGACTGAAGGAGGAACACTGTTGATTTTGTCTTACGGTCTTCCCACCAGACCGCATTTCACAGGTATTCGCAAGAAACATTTCAGTTTCTAATCCTAGCTTGCTGTAGGAAATTAGAGAGATTTAAGAATAGCTGTGATTTGCCGTCTTTTAATAAGAGACTTTCCAAAACTCTTCCATACCTTCTCAATTTTTTATCTTGCCGAACATGGAGTGAACTGCAGGTGGTAAGCGAGCAAAGAGGGGGGTAGGACATGGAGGTAGAGGTACGAGAGTAGGTGCTCCTTCCAGTGCTGGTGACAACACGCAAGCCAGTGGATCGTCGGTTGCAGGACCGTCAGGCCTGTCATCGCTGGGTCAGGGCCCTGTGAATCTCAGTAACGAACAGTGTCGCCAATCTGTTCTTCAGTGGTTAATGCAACCTGCATCCAGCAGTCTTACCTCCTCGTCCTCCCAGTCACGGCCACAAATGTCGTCATCAGCATCATCAGCATCCGTCCAACATGAAGCGAAGTCAGCCGAAATGTCAACTCGTGCACCCACCACTGTGGATAATCCATTTTCTGAAGACCTCTTTGATGACAAAATGCGGTTGGGGTCAGAAGGCATGTTGAAAGATCAAGAGGCCAAGGGGGATGATTTTGTCTGCTCTGACGCCCAGTTACTGATGCCATCAGAGGAGGAGAAGGAAGCCGGTCAATCGGCAGAAATCCCAGGCGGTCGGCAACGCCTTGCAGTGCCTCTTGCTTGTAGCCCGCAGTTCCTGGATGCAGAATGTCAGGACGACCAAGTCACCTGTGTTGATGATGATGAAGACATTGCGGATGCAACGTGGTCTTTTCAGCAGAATTTGCTTGCGAGCGCTTCATCACTGGACGAGGAGGAAGACGATGGGGTAGTGTCAGTACGGGTCCCGCCTCAAAAAGGGAGAGCGCGGTCGCAGAAGTCCGCTGAGATGATTCCGCCAGCCACGGTCAGCGGAAACCCCGCTCCTCGCTTATCACCGTCAAAAAGGTCCAGGACCTCTCAAGCATGGGCCTTCTTTGAGCAAGCCTCTGATTCACCCAGCGATGTCATATGCCGCCTTTGCCGTAAACGCATCAGTAGAGGCAATAATCTTGGGTGTTTAACCACCACCAACATGTCTAGTCACATGCAGCGAATGCATGAGTTGAAATGGAGGCAACACTTGGCCAAAAAAGGCCACACCAATGCCGGGCTTCCAACCACTGTCACACCCTCTGTCTCCGCCTCCTTCTCCTCCGCCACCACCAAGCGTTCCTCAGCTGCCCATGTTTCTCAGAGTCATGATCAGGGATCAGCCTCCGCTTCAGCCTCCACCGTCGCCTGAGTACCACCAGCACCACCAGAGACCCATCCTACACCTTCTCCTTCCGCCAGTTTGACGACCTGCATGCCGTAAAGCAGCCAGTCTAGCAGCCAGTCTAGCAGCCAGCCTTTTGTCTTCCAGGTTTGGGAGCAGAAGAAACACTTTAACCCAAACCATCCCAAAGCCAAAAGTCTGAAAGTCGGCATTGCCAGGCTTTTGGCCTTGGAAATGTTGCCTTTCCGTCTAGTGGACACAGATGGGTTCCGCCACGTCATGGCCCTTTCCTGCCCCCAATACCAGATGCCGAGCAGGCCAGAAAAGCCATCCCTGCCCTGGCCAGCCATGCGTCATCTAAAATTTCAAGCGCGTTGTCTGCATCTGTGTCTGGAAAAGTCCATCTGACCACCGACACATGGACTAGTAAGCACGGCCAAGGCCACTATATCTCTGTGACAGCTCACTGGGTGAGCTGGATGGATGTCTCTGGTGGTGACGGTGGCTCTCAGGCTCTTCAAAACCGCAGGGATGGAGCAGGGCTCTTTCCCCCAAGGTCGTCTGGTGGCATCACGTGCCCAGAGAAACCAGGCCATGTTGAAATTAATCTGTCTTGGAGACCGTCCACACACAGGTCAGGAGCTGTGGACGGCTCTCCGCAACGAGACCGAGCGCTGGCTGGGTGACAAGAACCTTGTGCCAGGCAAGGTGATGTGCGATAATGGTCGAAATCTGCTGGCCGCCCTTCAGATCGGTAGGCTGGAGCACATCCCTTGCCTGGCACATGTCATGAACCTCGTCGTCCAGAAATTTTTAAAGCACTACCTGGGTCTGGACTGCCTGCTGAGGAAGGCTCGAGGTCTGAGTTCGCACTTTCGCCGTTCACACTCTGCTTCGTCCCGCCTGGCTGCGTTGCAGCATTAGCTCGGCCTCCCCGTCAACCGTCTCATTGTTGACATGGCAACACGCTGGAATTCCATCCTCCACATGCTCCAACGATTGTGGCAGCAGCACAATGCCATTACGCAGTACGAAGTGACACATGACCCGACAAGCAGCGGTGCGGATCTCGGGATGTTGAGCCACCGAGAGTGGAGGCAGGTGAAAGAGCTCTGCACCATCCTTGCCAGTTTTGAAGAAGCCACCAAAATGGTCAGCGCGGACAATGCCCTTGTCAGCATGAGCATTGTGGTGATCTTAGTTCTGGAACGATCGTTGGACACTCAGAAACATCAGGTCCCGCCAGTGACAGAGGAGGAGATGGACACAGATGCGTACAAGGTGCCTTTCTCTCCGTCAAATCCACAAGGCCCGACAGTTTCACAATTTTATCGGTCTTTAATAGACAGTGGTTCGGGGTCCAGGACTTGTGCAAGGTGGCGCATCAGCTCTCAGGGTGCATCATCTGAGGCAAGTCAGGGCTGTGTTGAAGCTGTGCCGGAAGAAGCGGAGGAGGAGGTATTCCTGGACACCGACGTTACCGACGTCCCTGCCCAGAGGTTGGCGCGAATTTGAGGCAGAGGAGGAAGATAAGGAAGATCAGTTTGCTAGTGCTCCTCGACCCAGAGGCTTGGGAAATCAAGGCTCCATCTCTCACATGAGTGCTTGGATGCTCCATTTCCTCGAACTTGATCATCGCATTAAGGCCATCAAAATGAACAACAGTTACTGGGTGGCCACCCTCCTGGATCCCCGGTACAAAGCCAAACTCAGCACTTTCCTTGCACCCACCCAAATAGAGAGTAAAAGGCAGGAAATGGAGACCTGCTGATTTATCAACTGGAGACATATGTTTTGTCTGCTTCACGTTCTTCAAATTTCACGGTGGAACAACGTCAGCGACGTGACAGCAGTAGAGTGCCAAATAGCCGCAGCAGCAGGATATGTGGCAGAAGCCTAATGGGTGACCTCTGGCAATCTTTATTTACCACCTCACCAACGCATGTAATGCAGGGCACACATACAGTATAACATACAGAGACCGGCTTAAGATCATGGTGCACGACTATCTGCGTCTCAACACCAATGTTTTTTGGATGTGTTCCGGACCCAATCGACTTCTGGGTATCCAAAATGGATGAATGGCCCGAGCTCGCTCGCCACGCCATAGAGGTGTTGTCCTGCCCAGCAGCCAGCGTCATATCTGAGCGACCTTCAGCACAGCTGGAGGATGTCATTACAGACAAACGCATCCGCTTTCCACAGATAATGTTGATCGTTTGACATTCATCAAGATGAATCAGGCATGGATCTCTGATGATGTTGCCGGTCTACTTCACATTCCTCTTCAAACAGAAATTGTCCTCTTGAAAAATGTTTTTTAAAATTATCATTTCTCTCTGCAATTTTTATTCTCAGTTCCAAAAAGATCATTTTGCTGGTTTGGCGGTGTGGAGACTATAAAAGACACCAAGGATTCATGACAAAACCGTATTCCATTTACTCACTTTATCTTTAGAATTTTTCGCATTGTCAATGGTTTTTAAGGTCATGTTGCTGTGAGATACAGCTATAATCATGGTCCTATGGAAAAGAAATGTGGCTTCTAAGTGGCATTTCTCCATCACAATTTTTAATAGTGGCTGAGAAGTCATATTTATAATTTATTGGGGTCATGTTGCTGTGAGATACAGCTATAATCATGGTCCTTTGGAACAGAAATGTGGCTTCTAAGCGGCATTTCTCCCTCACAATTTTTAACAGTGGCTGAGAAGTTATTTTTATAATTTTTTTGGGTCATGCTGCTTTGAAATGCAGCAATACTACAGGTCCTATTATAAAAAATGTGCTTTTTAACAGACATTTGTTCGTCACAATTGTCAAAAGTGGCTCAAGGGTCATGTTTTGAATTTTTTGGGGCATTTTGCTGTGAAATGCGGCTATACTACAAATCCTATTCTAAAAAATGTGGTTTCTAACAGACATTTGTTCTTCACAATTGTCAAAAGGGGCTCAAGAGTCATGTTTTTTAATTTTTGGGGGCATTTTGCTGTGAAATGCAACTATACTACAGGTCCTAATCTAAAAAATGTGGTTTCTAACAGACATTTGTTCTTCACAATTGTCAGAAGTGGCTCAAGGGTGATTGTGCTGTCAAAAACAGGAATAGGTAGGACACTGTTAATGGACACATATTGCAAAATGACTTGTTTTTGCAAGATCTTTAAAATGGCTAGTAATCCCTGTAGTGTAACAAAGTATTTAATACAATTAAAAAAAAAGAGAGAAACAAAGACGTGGTGGGATTCCATACTATTTTAAAAATGTGTTTTCTAGAATTAAGCTACTAAAAAACTGGCATGTACAAAATAGCTGATACAAATATTCCTCTGAATTGCACAAGGGAGGTACAGGAAGACTTGAACAGGTTACCCAGGACAGGCATAGTCAATGTACAGTTCAACTAAAAACTAGGTACAAAGACACCTTTACCCCGCACTATTGAAGCTGTGGGTCAGACAGGTTTAATGGTTACAAGGCGGTACAGGACATATATATTTAATGTCCAGTTCAACTAAAATGGTGGTTAAAAGACTCCTATTTCCAGCACTTTTTAAATGTGGGGGTCATGCAGGTTTGGGGGTCATGCTGTGGCCCAGGACAGGTATAGTCAATGTCCAGTTCAACTAAAATGGTGGTTCAAAGACTCCTTTTCCCGGCACTTTTTAATCTGTGGGTCAGACAGGTTTAATGGTTATACTGCGGTACAGGACAGGTATAGTCAATGTCCAGTTCAACTAAAAATGTGTTCAAAACTCCTTCTCCGGCACTTTTTAATCTGGAGGTCAGACAGGTTAATGGTCAATACTGTGTACAGAGCAGGTATAGTCAATGTCCAGTGAAACTAAAATGGTGGTTCAAAGACTCCTTTTTCCGGCACTTTTGAATCTGGGGGTCATGCAGGTGTGGGGCACATGCTGTGGCCCAGGACAGGAATAGTCAATGTCCAGTTCAACTAAAATGGTGGTTCAAAGACTCCTTTTTCCAGCACTTTTTAATCTGGAGGTCAGACAGGTTTAAAGGTCATATTGTGGTACAGAACAGGTATAGTCAATGTCCAGTTCAACTAAAATGGTGGTTCAAAGACTTCTTTTCCCAGAACATTTTTATCTGTGGGTCAGACAGGTTTAATGGTCATACTGCGGTCCAGGACAGGCATAGTCAATGTCCAGTTCAACTGATATGGTTGTTCAAAAACTCCTTTTCCCAGCACTTTTTATTCTGTGGGTCAGACAGGTTTAATGGTTATAATGCGGTACAGGACAGATATATTTAATGTCCAGTTAAACTAAAATGGTGGTTAAAAGACTCCTTTTTCCGGCACTTTTTAATCTGGGGTCATGCAGCTTTGGGGCTCATGCTGTGGACCAGGACAGGTATAGTCAATGTCCAGTGAAACTAAAATGGTGGTTGAAAGACTCCTTTTTCTTGCACTTTTTAATCTGTGGGTCAGAGAGGTTTAATGGTCATACTGCGGTCCAGGACAGGTATAGTCAATGTCCAGTTCAACTAAAATGGTGGTTCAAAGACTCCTTTTTCCGGCACTTTTTAATCTGGAGGTCAAACAGGTTTAATGGTCATACTGTGGTACAGAACAGGTATAGTCAATGTCCAGTTCAACTAAAATGGTGGTTCAAAGACTCCTTTTCCCAGCACTTTTTAATCTGTGGGTCAGACAGGTTTAATGGTCATACTGCGGTCCAGGACAGGCATAGTCAATGTCCAGTTCAACTAAAATGGTGGTTCAAAGACTCCTTTTTCCAGCACTTTTTAATCTGGAGGTCAGACAGGTTTAATGGTCATACTGTGGTACAGGACAGGTATAGTCAATGTCCAGTTCAACTAAAATGGTGGTTCAAAGACTCCTTTTTCCGGCACTTTTGAATCTGGGGGTCATGCAGGTTTGGGGCTCATGCTGTGGCCCAGGACAGGCATAGTCAATGTCCAGTTCAACTAAAATGGTGCTACAAAGACTCCTTTTTCTGGCACTTTTTAATCTGGAGGTCAGACAGGTTTAATGGTCAAACTGTGGTACAGAACAGGTATAGTCAATGTCCAGTTCAACTAAAATGGTGGTTCAAAGACTCCTTTTCCCAGCACTTTTTAATCTGTGGGTCAGACAGGTTTAATGGTCATACTGTGGTACAGAACAGGTATAGTCAATGTCCAGTTCAACTAAAATGGTGGTTCAAAGACTCCTTTTTCCGGCACTTTTTAAATGTGGGGGTCATGCAGGTTTGGGGCTCCTGCTGTGGCCCTAGGACAGGTATAGTCAGTGTCCAGTTCAACTAAAATGGTGGTTCAAAGACTCCTTTTTTCCGGCACTTTTTAATCTGTGGGTCAGACAGGTTTAATGGTCATACTGCGGTCCAGGACAGGCATAGTCAATGTCCAGTTCAATTAAAATGGTGGTTCAAAGACTCCTTTTTCAGGCACTTTTTAATCTGGAGGTCAGATAGGTTTAAAGGTCATGCTGCGTTCCAGGACACGGATAGTCAATGTCCAGTTCAAATAAAATGATGGTTCAAATCATACAGCCTTCTGGCACTTTTTAATTTGTGGATCATGCAGGTTTAAGGGTCATGCTGTGGTAGAAGACAGGGATAGTGAATGGTCTGTGACTTTTTTCTGTGGCTTTTATAACCTAAGTGTGTTGCCCAAGATGTCTATATTTACTATTTTGCCATAGGCAAACTTAAACTCTATCAGTTCTCTCTCTGTTAAACACTAAAATGTAACTTTTATTACATCTAACTCTTAACCTCTATACACACTATTTAAAAACCTGATCTCTATCCTCATCATTTAACCCTTTTTGCTTCTGAAGAGGGAATAACTCTCTTTCTATTATCAAGTCTGTGGAACCCCACCTACTAACAGGGGATCCTTATATCTATAGCAAAGTACTAGCTCCAGTAAGGGATCCCAAGCCAACTACTTGGGCAGTCGTCCCTAATCTCATAGACACAGAACAAATAAGGCCCCCTTGTGACACCGTCTGCAGCAGGTGACACTTGTAGACAGAGGTGATAGATCACAATTTAAAACGTCATATCTGACCTCGCCGACATGTTTCGCCAGCTAATCTGGCTTCATCAGGGCTTAGAGGTCTGATGACATTGGTTTTGAGCTCACTTCCTTTTTATATCGTGTTAGGTAAAACACCCCATTCCGGTGCTCACCAATTAGCCATCAGAGAGTCCACATAAAGCCCACTCCCCCTTCCGCTCTCTGCACGCACACTCATAACATGTGCTGCTAAAACTGCCACCATGCTCTCATGAGCCAACATATGTGTGAAAAAGCTAGGGGAAAGACAGGGCGATTTGGATGTGGTTTTGTTGCAGGAAGAGGCAAGATGGATACACAGACTCAATACATTGAAACCTAAAGGCCTAAATGAAGGGCTTTTCATTTTCGGTATTTATTTGATCTTGCTGATTCCCTATCTGATGATTTTTGAAGAAACATGATATATGTGATTAAGTACGGTCAAGTGGATATAGCACAGTTGAATATATGACTATGGAAGCATCAGAGTTCATATATGTGTCTCCCCCCCCCCCCTCCCTTCCATCTCCCTCGCGCCCCCTCCCCCCTCTCCTCTCCTCTCACCCATTGCCTCTACGGTTTTCCTCATTTTCCCTGGGTCCCGTAATGACAGATATTCATCACGTGAGGCCACGGTTTCTATTTAACAAATTAGGGATGTATATGTATTGCTTTTGCAAGGGACTATTCATGTATGTACTCATCTATGTATAGATTTATTGCTTCTGCTTGCGGCGCTGATTTAGTGCGAAGCGGATGCAACTGGATGCAATGGCATTTGAAGATACTGGAGTTCTTGCATGCTCTCATGTTTTTGCACGCTCCCATTGTAGCGTGGTGGATTGAGTGGCTAGCTATGAGACGTAGGAGAGAATCTTCAATGGGGTAGTTGTGGGGTCGAACTGTGGGAGGAGGAGGGCTAGCCATAGAGCCCACAGCATTATTAAAATGAATATGAAATTACATGTAAAAAGAGAAGTGGTTTAATGAATATAGTCTTGAGACAATACTATATAGTTTAATGGGGACTGCAGCTCTATTGGAATGAATATGCATATTACATATATAGGAGAAGTGCTTTATGGGAAGATAATATGACAGTGGTCTATTGTACAGTGGAGTTTTGATTCCCAATGAATATGCATATTAGATATTGAAGAAAAGGGGCTTATGGGAATTGATAAAGATGGCAGTGTTCTGTGTAATGTGACACCTTAGTCTGCTTAGTTTATCTAGGTGAGGCACGCAGTTGCAATAATATGAGAGAAGTGATACGGAGGCCCATCACAGTCAGGGCTGAGGTGTCTGTTGGTGCAGTGCATGGCACGGGCAGTACGGTAAGAAGGGGCACAAGCCCATTATGGAGATGGCGAATTTGACTGAAGGTTTTTGGCTCATGAGAGCATGGAGGCAGTTTCAGCAGGATATGTTATGAGTGTGCGCGCGGAAGGGGGAGTGGGTTTTATGTGGATTCTCTGATGGCTAGTTGGTGAGCACCTGAACGGGGTGTTTACCTAACATGATATAAAAGGAAGTGAACTCAGACCACATGTGATCGGACCTCTAAGCCTTGATAAAGCCAGGTTAGCTGGCGAAACATGTCGGCGAGGTCAAATATGACGTTTTAAATTGTGATCTCTCACCTCTGTCTATAAGTGTCATCTGCTGCAGACGGTGTCACAAGGGGGCCTTATTTTTTCTGTGTCTATGAGATTTGGGACGACTGCCCAAGTAGTTTGGCTTGGGATCCCTTACTGGGGCTAGTACTTTGCTATAAGATAAAGGCTCCCCTGTTAGTAGGTGGGTTCCACCAGACTTGATAATAGAAAAGGAGTTATTCCCTCTTTCAGAAGCAAAAAGGGTTAAATGATGAGGTTAGAGATCAGGTTTTTAAATAGTGTGTATACAGGTTAAGAGTTAGATATAATAAAAGTTACGTTTTAGTGTTTAACAGAGAGAGAACTGATAGAGTTTAAGTTTGCCTATGGCAAAATAGTAAATATAGTGATCAAAAGTCACTCTTTGTTCTCTTGCGAGATTCCCAATTTTTTGGAGATTATATTGCCCAAGATGTAGCACGTATCCATTTGACTGTTGTGGATGTTAATTCCAGCTTCTCCAGCCCTGTTTGGGTGTAAGAATGAAGGTGTTGTTCCTCTCCCTTAGACTTTAATGGTCATCGGCGATAATCTATTATCGACTATCGGAAATCGTCTTGATAATTGCCAATATCGACTATCGACCCGATGACGATAGTCGATGTAATCGCTCATCATTGACCATGACAAGTTCCTCTGGCAGAGAGTTCCACAGTCTCACTGCTCTTACATTAAAGAATCCCTTTCTATGTTTATGTAGAAACTTTCGTTCCTCAAGACATAGAGGATGCCCCCTTGTTCTAGATACAGCCCTGGGTATAAATAAATCTTGGGAGAGATCTCTATATTGACCTTTGATGTATTTAAACATATTTATTATGTCCCCCCGAAGCCGTCTTTTCTCAGGAAGTGTGAGTTCAGACCTCGAGCCTTCCTCAGCAGGCAGTCAAGACCCGGGTAGCACTTTAGAAATTTCTGCACGACCAGGTTCATGACATCTGCCAGCCAAGGGATGTGCACAAGCCTACCGATCTTAAGAGCAGCAAGGAGATTTTTCCTGTTGTCACACACCACCTTGCCTGGTGCCAGGTTCTTATTACCCAGCCACTGCTTGGTCTCATTGCGCAGAACTGTCCACAGCTCTTGACTTGTATGTTGACGGTCTCCAACACACATTAATTTCAACACGGCCTTGTTTCTCTTGGCACGTGATGCTACCCGTGGAGCTTGGGAATCTGAAACCTGCACCATCCCAGCAGTGTGGATGAGTGTGCGCCGAGCCTGAGACCCACTGTCATCACCAGAGACATCCACATCCACCCAACTCACCCAGTGAGCTGTCACAGAGATGTAGCACCCTTGACCGTGCTTGCTTACCACCTCTACTTCGCTCCATGTTCAGAAAGATAAATATTAAAAAGGTCTAGAAGATTTGTTCACAGTCTCTTATTGAAGTACTGTACTGCAAAGACAGCAAATCACAATGGTTCTTAAAACACTATAATTTCCAATTGGCAACTAGGATTAGAAACAGAATTGTTTCTATCGAATATCTGTGCAATGCGGTCTTATAGAAGAACTGTAGCAAGGAATCAACAGTGTTGTTGCTTCAGGCATTGTGATTTACAACAGCCAAGTAGGACTAGCAATAGACTTTTTTTCTACTAAATATCTCTGAAATGTGGTCTTATCCCACAACTGACAACCAGGAGTACAAATAGAATAATTTTCTACGGATTATCAAAGAATTGTGGTCCTTTAGGACAACCAGGGGTAGAAATAGAAATGTTTTCTACGGAATATCTCTGAAATGTGGTATTATCCCACAACTGACAACCAGGAGTACAAATAAAATAATTTTCTACGGATTATCACATACACTCACCGGCCACTTTATTAGGTACACCATGCTAGTAACGGGTTGGACCCCCTTTTGCCTTCAGAACTGCCTCAATTCTTCGTGGCATAGATTCAAGAAGGTGTTGCAACGATGCTCAATTGGTACCAAGGGGCCCAAAGAGTGCCAAGAACTATATTCCCCACACCATGACACCACCACCACCAGCCTGAACCGTTGATACAAGGCAGGATGGATCCATGCTTTCATGTTGTTGACGCCAAATTCTGACCCTACCATCCGAATGTCGCAGCAGAAATCGAGACTCATCAGACCAGGCAACGTTTTTCCAATCTTCTACTGTCCAATTTCGATGACTGGGAAAATTTGGAGCCTCTTTTTCCTGTTTTTTACTGAAGGATGACCCCGGTGTGTTTTCTCTGCGTACCCCATTGCCTAAAAGTCCCGACGTGCTCAAGATCTTTTCCCTCCCTTTGGGTTGTAACGGTGGCTATTTGAGCCTGTTCCCCTTTCTATCACTCGAACCGTCTGCCCAATTCTCCTTTGCCCTTTGGGCAAAACAAGTTTTTCCCCCACAGGAAACGCGCTCACTGGATGTTTTTTCTTTTTGGGGACCTTCTCTGTAAACCCAGAGATGGTGTGCGTGAAAATCCCAGGAATCAGCAGTTTCTGAAATACCAGACCACCCCTTCGGCCCAACAAACCATGCCACTTCAAAGGCACTCAAATCCCTTTCTTCCCCAACGACCCGGTTTGAACTGCACAAAATTGCTTGGACCATTCTACACCCTAAATGCACTGAGTTGCCCCCATGTGTTTGCTGATTAAAATTAAGTGTTAACGGCAGTTGCAGGTATACCAATAAAGGGCGGTGAGTGTAAATGCTTTCTTTTCTGACAACTAAAACCCAAATAGAAATAGAAAGTTTTCTACGGAATTCCTGAAAGGGGGTCTTTTCCCACAACTGACAACCAAAGTACAAATAGAATAACTTTTTACAATATCAAAGATAGGGTATTTTCTAACAACCCGGGGAAGAAATAGAAATTTTCTATGAATATCTATGAAATTAGGTTTTGGGGAACAACTCTGACAACCAATCAACATTTTCTTCCCATCCCTTGTAATTTAGAACGCCAAGTGGGACTAAAAATTGACTTTTTTCGAGGGATACCAAACAATGGGGCTTTCGAAAACAATAAGGATTATAAGCAGGAATTTTTATAGGGAATACGGGTAAGAAAAAGGCCGGCTTTAAACACCAGTTCCCCCCCCCTCCCACCCCGAAAAAAAAAAAAAAAATGCGGCATGGGAGTAAAGGGAATGGAATTAACTTTTCATCCAAAAAGCTGTGTATCAAAGATATTTCTGTTTAGGGCTGATTTTCCGAATGCCTTTACCGTTTGCCCAAATTTTACACGCTCACAGACATGGGGCCAAAGAAATGAATGACATTTTCCAGAGTAAAACCTATAGCACATTATTTCTTATAGAGATTAACGACCTGTCTGATGCAAAAGTTTCCCCCCACAACCAGGGGCCCCCCTCCTCAAAACTGCTGCCAGGAATTTTAGGGCAAGCAAAAAAAATTTCTGCACTCACAGTGATTTAAGAGAGATTAACTAGTTGGTCTGATCAGAAGCGCCCCCCAAAACAAGGCCCCCCCTCAGAAACTAACCCAAGGGGTTTAGGCGGTTTTATCCAAATCTCTGATAAACGGTCAGAATTTCAATCTTGCTGTACCCTAACTTAACAAATCATCTAGCACCCTTTTTCCGTGGTGAAAAAACGCGGGAAATAGGTCTCCAGCTTTTAAAAACCAAAGCAGAGAGACTGCGACCCATTCTTTTCACAGTGTGGAACAATGGCGCGGCAGGAAGTGTCGGACAAGAAAAAAGGTGATGTGTTTTAAACACCCAATGAATACCTACCCCCCCCCACGGGTGACGTTCTTGACCCCCCTCTGTGTTCCGCGCTGAAGGTTGGCCCCCAAAGGGGTACAGGAAGCGGGCAAAATGGCGCAACCCTGAACCGGCCCACATGTAATACGATTTTTTAGAGAAAAAAATCAGACTAATTTGAACGCGGAAAATGTGAAAATCGCTTCAATTTCAACTTTTCTCGATTAAATCGCTTATCACTACTCAGCAGTCTCCTTATCATCTCAGACAGTATTACAATGAAATTGAATACTATAGTTGTATAATGTACAGTGTTGGCCATAGAAAACAGTAGAATAGTTAAGAAATCAGGCAATATCTTTGAGATGCTAACTGAGTATATCTAGGAATATCAAGAAACTAGCCTCTTTCACAGACCTGAGGATAAAAAAACACTAACTTTTCAACGCCTTTTTTAAACACATGAACTTGGGCTTCAAATAAAAAACTTAAAATAACAAAATGCAATATAAGCAGAATTTTTTTTTTACAGAGTCAAAAATAAACAACTCAACTTGAAATATACCAGTTTAGCCAAAAATGTAAAGTTAACAAAGGATCCAGCATTAAGAATATTTGATGGTCACAGATCCCCTCCTTTATCTCCCCACACTATGGTTTCTTCCCATTGTGGCAATCCAGAAGTGGAATCTTTGGTGACTAAGGGTCTAGTGGAAAAGTTCACCAATAGAGATCTCATAGTGAGAATGATGGCTTTACTGCTTCACATTTTCCACAGGGAACACCCTGGTGGTTGTGCCCCGGGTTGAACATCCTTGATGTTAGAGTGCAATAAAAGACAGTGTCAGGATGCAACCAGAATAAAAAGCAATAAAAAGTACATGATTGGGGAGTGCATCTTTTTAAAGTTATAGCAGTTTAGAAGCTGGAATGAGGAAATATACCTCAAACTAGTCTCTAAGGCCTTCCCAAACAGAAAAAAGACTACTAAAAGAGGGGTAGCTTTTCCCAAAGTAAAAGACTGGCCCAGCTAGGAATATATAGTTGCTCAATTTTTTTTTAAGCCCTGAAGGAGAATTTGTTGAAGCCAATTTCTTTTTAAGGGGCTCCAGGGGTTTAACTTTAATAATTGATTATCAAAGGTTTTTTATGCAATGGCTCAAAACCAATTCCACACAAGGGGGGGTGACAGCTGTTAGCTAAATTTAAAATTTCGTAAAAGGGGGGGTTTACACGGGATGTTTTTTATTTAAATTTTTGGATCCGAATTGGAAACGAAAATCGTATTCAAAAAACGCTGCGGCGATCGGATCCGAAGCAGATCCAACAGATATCCAACACGCAGCTGCGTGTTTGGATACGTGTTGAACGCAACACGATCGCAACCTATGGTTTAAAGTAGTTTTGATCCATCTGTCAGACCCCAAACAGACCCAATTATGGATCTAATAAAGAGCAATGTGATTTAGATTGCTTTTAATATGAAATATGCATCGGCGTTCACCGAGTGTTCGCCGATGCGTGTCTCTTTGCGTCTTTTGGATCCGTGTCAATTCTTGGTCTGAAAGTCTTCTTTGTGAACATACCCTAAGGTGTACAAGCAATGTTGCCCCATATTTGTCAAGTTCCCTGATGGGACTGAAAATGAAGTAAATAAAAAAAGTTTTAAAAATCTAAAAAAGTTCTAAGCAACCCGTTTCTCACTTATCATTAAACATAATTTTATTTTGTATGATTTTTTATCAAATATAACTTTATGTGTCCAAATTGTTGAACCTCAAAAAAAAAATTAAATATCCAGAACTGAGGTTTTATTGGTCACCTTGTCTCCCTAAAAAATCGGGGGTCATAAACTCTCATGTACTCCAAAATGGTAAAAATAAAAATTACACATCTCTTCACAAAAAACAAAGCCTCTCACAGCTTTGCAGAAAAGAAAAATAAATGTTTTTTGGGGCCCCAGAAAGTGGCAGAGAAACAAATCCCCTTCTCTTTAAAAAAAAAGTTTTTTAAATCCTTTTCTCCCAAAACCTAGCTTTGGCCCTATGGACAGAGCAATTTTTTCTTTTCATTGTTTGCATGCCCCCCTCCAAAAGCCATACATTTTATATTTTTCTGTTTAATCTAACCTTTAGAGAGCTTGTTTTTTACAGCATGAATTATATTTGTTCAATTTTGAGTTACAGATTGGGTTACATGTGAGATATGAATTAACTTTTATTAGTTCTGTCTGAGTGGGGAATAAAAACAACCCAATAATCTGCCATTGCTTATTGCATTTAGATCAGTACAATTATAGCCATATTATTTTTAAATTTTACAGATTTCCTTTTTTACTACATTTCCTAGGTTTTTGTGTCGAAAAAATTCTGAGAGCCATAATGTTTTCATTTTTAGTTTTCTGTGAAACATTCTGTAACTTTCATTGGTACCAATGCCTCCCATGGAGCATAATGGCACATATAGGTGCTTTTGTCAGTTCTCTGGCTGCCATCTCAGTACAACACCATCGCATAATAAACAAAAAGAAAATGGAGTCTTATCTTAATAAAATACTACAAAATTTTATTAACATATAACATACAACCACCAATAACAAATACACAAAAATTACAAAAAAGACAAAGAGGAAAACCAATAAAAAGTGGACACAGTGATACATAGGTATCATTAAGTATAGTGGAGTAAGAACATTGTATACCACAAGGGATAACTAGAAAAAGGTCCAGTGTCTACCAATGTATCAAAAAATCTTATAATCAAGTGACCTCTAAATTTATGTTACTATATAGAGCAAAAGGGTATACAATATAATGTATACACTATAAACTCTTACAGAAAAATACCCCCAAATAGCGATAACAAATAGTGAACAATAGTAAACACATGATTATTTACATAGATTTGGGGGTATTTTTCAGTGAGAGTTTATAGTGGTGACCATCATTATATTGTATACCCTTTTGTTCTATATAGTAACATAAATTTAAAGGTCACTTGATTATAAGATTTTTTTGATACATTGGTTGACACTGGACCTTTCTAGTTATCCTTTGTGATATACAATGTTCTTACTCCACTATACTTAAAGATACCTATGTATCGCTGTGTCCCCTTTTTTATTGGTTTTCCTCTTCGTATTTTTTTTGTAATTTTTGTATATTTCTTATTGGTGGTTTTATGTAATATGTTATTAAAAATTTTTAGTATTATATTGAGATAAGACTCAGTTTTCTTTTTGTTTATTATGTTCAAGGGAGTATCTCAGATTTACATACGAGGGATTTTTGGTCCTATCTGTGTTACGCTACAATCGCATAGAAGGGAATTAAACAAGAGGTTAAAGGGGTTTTGCCACAGTGTAACGTTGATGTAGGATCCTCCAAAATGGGTATTTAATCACTTTTCTAAATATATGTGATTACAAAAAAGTGAAGCCTGTGAGAGCTACAGCATTGCTCAGTTCCCCTTAGTTTCCTGAAACTTTACATTAGACCGACCAGTACACTGACCGGAGCTGATCGGGCTGCGCTTGCGTGTTTGCACTTCTTATCTGATGACAGGGAACAGGGAGAAAGTGCAGCGTATGAAGCTTTTTGCTGTATAGACAATCCACTGGTTTGTCTATACAGTTGTAATGTTATTATTTGAGTGAACCTTGGAGACGCTCCCTTCGTCCTCACTCTCTGCTCACTCCCTCCCCTCTCACCCCTGCAGCATTCAAGCTTTGTTTATATTTTCTACTGAGCCAGATAAGATGTAAGCAACTCACTTCGTGACAAAACCCCTTTAAAAGTAAGCACTCACCTGCAGAACAAATATAACATGTCACGTGCCATAAAATTATAAATATATAATCGCACAGCTGCACTTTTTTTCATTTCCAACTAACAAATATTTTTGTTTCCCAATATATTGCATAGTACATTAAATGGTACAGTTTACATGGTACATTTAAATGGTACATTAAAGATACAAATTTGCCAACAAATTGGCCAACACAGATCATGACAAGAGCAGGGTATATAATAGTCAGTGGGGTCACAATGGAACCCAAGGGAACCTTTAAGCAACTAAGGGAGACATGTATGATCGAGTTTTTCATCCTTTTTTGGCGCCAAATGCGCCAAAGTGTGCCAGTTACAATGTTTATTGCACCTAAAAAATGTGTTAGGCGCATTGTTCTAAAGACTTAACACTTTTTAATGCGCCTAACATGAGGGGGCGTTCTGGGGTGTTCTGGGGGCGTCGCACCACACTCGAATTATTGGACCCATATATGAATGTGGTTCGGCAAAACTAAGCGCATTACTGCTCGAACAGGCAGACCTATTTTAATGTGGTCTACCTGAACATGAGGAGTCCAAGTGGAGCTGGATTTGCTGTTAGGGAAAAAAATTTCAAATATTTTTCAATTTACAGCAGTACAATAATAAAAAGTCATTTATGATAACTATCAAACTATATAAAATTTAATTATTTGCAATTAATAAAAAATGTTATCATATACAAATAAACTAAAAAAAATATAATTTCCCAAAAATATAAAATATCTCCTATAAAATATATTTCACATTAATAGAATCTAAAAATAACTTTACATTGAATAACCCACTGATTATGTTGTTCAGATTTTTAAATATTACATTTTCACTACATTAAATTTGAAATTTGTTTTTGCTGCTCTCATCCTTTATTCTACATACAGCAAGAGCCAGCACACTACAGGTCTTGCTGGGACCTGTTGTCCACCAAGCAAGATCAGCACCATAGTTTCTATTCACTGACATGCTATTCTAATGACTCTTCTTTTATTTCCAGCCTATCTATTACCTTTATCAGTACAATTATAGCAATATTATTTTTACATTTTACAGATTAAATTTTTTACTACATTACTTATGCGCCTACGTTCCATAGTGCGCCAAACACACAGGTGAGGTATGATGAACTTTAGACACCATTTATGAGCGCACAAAAAACACTTTCATACATTCACGTGCATTATACACTGAAATGTCAAAATGAACTTTGATGCATCCAGTTCTATACATGTCTCCCTTAAGGTCTTTCTCACATTAGCTAGTGTTAATGTTCATTAATCCACCATCAGGAGGACACCACGCAGCAAAAGTGTTAATGGCAGGATTGCTAGGAAAAGCTGCTATTCTTTAAGAAGAACACTAAGGTATGTTCACACATTGTTTGTTAAATATGTTTTTGGGTAACTTTTATGTCACGAAAAACTGACCCCAATACCTTTTTAACAATGTTCAAGTGTGATTACAGTGATTTCAATGTAAAATATGTATCGTCATTTAGACGATATGTGTTTTACATACATTTTTGCATTGTGTTAATCGGATGCATTCAAAGAATTGACATGTCAATTCTTGATCTGTTGAATGCATTGAAAAGGCAATAGAATCTATAGGGATACGTTTCTGCAGTCCAGAAAACGTATCCAAATACGCACGACACTTTGTCTTATGTTTTTGGATGCATTGTACACAATACATTTTACGTTTTGCAAAAATGTATCTTAGATGCCGTTTTTCTTCACTTTGCTAAAGGTCACCTGTACAAGCCAAAAGAACAATGCTTTGTTGACATGTAATAACCAGCGACTAGTAAGGTAAGCAACAGCCTGGGGAGTGACTAAGAATTTCTTTTATCGAACACTTGAAAGGTAAAACTGGCCTAACAGGGAAGAGTATCGCAGCTAGAAAGATTGCACCTCAGTCAACAATCTATCGCATCATCAAGGAATTCAAGGAGAGAGCTTCCATTGTTGCCAAAAAGGCTCCAGGGCGCCCAAGAAAGACCAGCAAGCGCCAGGACCGTCTCTTAAAAGTGTTTTAGCTTCGGAATCGGGCTACCAGCAGTGCAGAGCTTGCTCAGGAATGGCAGCAGGCAGGTGTGAATGCATCTGCACGCACTGTGAGGCGGAGACTCATGGAGCAAGGCCTGGTGTCAAGGAGGGCAGCAAAGAAGCCACTTCTCTCCAGAAAAAACATCAGGGACAGACTGATATTCTGCCAAAGGTACAGGGAGTGGACTACTGAGGACTGGGGTAAAGTCATTTTCTCTGATGAATCCCCTTTCCGAATGTTTGGAACATCTGGAAAACAGCTTGTTCAGAGAAGACAAGGTGAGCGATACCACCAGTCTTGTCTCATGCCAACTGTAAAGCATCCAGAAACAGTTTGTGTGGGGTTGCTTCTCAGCCAAGGGAATCGGCTCTCTAACAGTCTTGCCTAAAAACACATCCATGAATAAAGAATGGTACCAGCATGTCCTCCCAGAGCAACTTCTCCTAACCGTCCTAGAGCAGTTTGGTGATCAACAATGCCTTTTCCAGCATGATGGAGCACCTTGCCATAAAGCAAAGTTGATAACTAAATGGCTCTGTGAACAAAACATAGAGATTTTGGGTCCATGGCCTGGAAACTCCCCAGATCTTAATCCCATTGAGAACTTGTGGTCAATCATCAAGAGACGGGTGGACAAACAAAAACCAACAAATTGTGACAAAATGCAAGCATTGATTGTGCAGAAATGGACTGCTATCAGTCAGGATTTGGTCCAGAAGTTGATTGAAGCATGCCAGGGAGAATTGCAGAGGTCCTGAAGAAGAAGGGTCAACACTGCAAATATTGACTTGCTGCATTAACTCATTCTAACTGTCAATAAAAGCTTTTGTTAATCATAATATGATTGCACTTGTATTTCTGTATGTGACAAACACACATAAAACCAGAGGGCAACAGATCATGTGAAAATATAATATTTGTGTCATTCTCTCATATACAACCTGCACCTATTTCTATTTTTGAGGTGAATACTGACTAACCTCCTCTCTTCCCAATCAGTTTCCTCTTAGGTGACCCTGGCCCTTTCTCCAGCTCTCCATAAAGCCTTTTGGTTGAAAAAAGAAACCTTACGTTTGGAGAATGGAAAGCATTGAATTCCAGCATAAAAATCTGAGGTAGAAGCATAATGGTTTGTTTATGTTTTGATGCATCTGAGCCAGGAATTATGAATTATAACAGCAAAGTCTGAAGGAAGATGGCAGTACCTCAGTCCATGAGCTGAATAGAATTGTTGTAAACGGAGCTCAATTGAGCAGTTCATGAGCAGAAACCCATCCAAATAACAGTTGAAGCTGTTTTGTATGGAGAAATTGGCTAAAATCCTCCAAGTTGACTTGTAGGACTAATCAACAAGTTATTGTAATGTTTAGATGCAGTTATGGATGCACTAAGGGGTTATACAAGATACTGAAAGCAAAGTTTCGTCTCACATATTTTTGCCACTCATACATATGAAATATTTGATCATTTTCCTCAATAAATAAATAAAATTTGTTTGATTTGATTCTCTTTATCTACTTTTTAAGATTTGTATAAAAATCCAATGTAGTTTTAGGTCAAATTTATGAAGAAAGCACCACTGTAGATCAACAGACTAAAATGTCTAGAAAGGTAGGATTAAAGGGAACCAGTCAGATGGTTAATGTCCCTCATCTGAGAGCAGGATGTGTTAGAGGGAGAGAAGCAGGGCTCTGTGATATATAGGGTTTTATGATAGAGTTGAGATCTGTGATATACATGGTTATATGATAAAGGAGAAAAGCTGAGCTCTGTGATATACTGGGTTATATGATAGAAGGACAGAAGCTGAGCTCTGTGATATATAGGGTTATATGATAGAGGAGAGAAGCTGAGCTCTATGATATATAGGGTTATATGATAATGGAGAAAAGCTGAGCTCTGTGATATATAGGGTTATATGATAGAGGAGAGAAGCTGAGCTCTGTGATATATATAGGGTTATATGATAGAGGAGAGAAGCTGAGCTCTGTGGTATACAGGGTTATATGATATAGGAGAATATCTGAGCTCTGTGATATATATGATTATATGATAGAGGAGATAAGCTGAACTCTTATATATAAGATTATATGATAGAGGAGAGAAGCTGAGCTATATGATAAATAGGGTTATATAATTTCAAATTGTGCAGGAAGGTAATCCTTAAACAACAAACAACAGGGAAAAAGGAAAAAGGGGGAGAAGGAAAAAGAAAGGAAGGTGCACTGTTCTGGTGTAGTATATTAGCACTAGCATTAGCATATTATAGAGAAAAATAAAATTAGCTCACCTGAGCTGGTTGTACGAAAGTATGGTACAACACATATGTCAGCTTAGAGTCATACAAAGTACCCATTACCATCAACAGATTGGCACAGCGATGGGGACAAGAGTTACCCCATCGTTTGCCAACATGTTTATGCCTTTTGCAGCCTGTGTTGCAGCCAGCAGCCATTGTGGTTCCCTTTTAAGTTAGTCCCTTAGTCAGATAGAGCTAGGGCTTTGAGGAGAACTGACATCCTAATAGGAGTTTCCAGCCTTGACTACAAAGGGATGGCTAAACGACCCCAGGAGAACTGGATCTAGGTGGGCCAGGCCAAAGACAACAACCTGGACACAATCTTTTCCGCAGGTCTGTGGGGGACGACCTTTGCACTGCATCTTGCGTACACACCCCAGTGTACCCGTCCATGGGATCCTCCAGGCAAACACTCTTCCCATAAAGTTTCCTAAAACTCTTGAAGAACTCCATGCCTAATAAATGGATACTTTGGGCCTACCAGCTGCAGTCTGGCAGAGGCCCAGGCTTCAAAGGGTTAAGTTAAGCCCTTCATTTATGTAGTCTGACAACCACTCCAGACCACAGGACTTAGTTTTGACCACAAGATCTTCTTAGCACCAATAGCCACTATAAATTAATCTAGGGTCAATTTATAAACTTTTGGTTACTCACTCCTACCTATATACCCACAATTAGTCTCCATGGTAACTCACGCTCCCTTACTCCCTTCACCAATGGCTGCTTTAGCTAAACACTTACAATACAAAACAATAACACCACAGTGATTTGGCAGATTCCAGTTTTTTAGGGCATGTCCCCATGGCAGGATTTTTGGCCGGATTTAAAGACAGCTTTCGGATTTGAAAGTCATCTGTAAACCAACTGTCAACCATCCTGCTAGACTTTATTTGAAAATCCATTCAGCAGTCCCCCTTGAATGGATTTTCTGCTGGATGTTTTTTTACACCGCCGGCGTTCCGAAAAACTTAAAACATGTTCATTCATCCATCCAGTTTTTGGGCAGAACATGAACGTGTCAGTGGTTGACAGGGACGGGTGAATCTTTAACCAGAATACGGCTGGTATTTTCATATTGCCGTATGAACACATGCTTACAGTGCACTTAAATCCAGACTTAGTACGCTATAAAGTTCATCCAAGGGTCACTCATCTTTCCTAAGGCCCTGAACCAAAGGAAGACAGTGAACCCAAGGCCTGACACTTTAGTACAGAAATGTACTATTATCAATTCCTGTGCAATATAGCATTCTAGTGAAAGTGATGTAGAGACAGTTACGCTTCACCCTTCCTTTGTGAGGTCTCCCTTGTCAAGCAATCATTCCTGGGCGTAGTACTATAGCGTAGCACAGAGGTAAGCCCGGAGATTTGCCTATGGAATCCAATAGGCATTAACAGCATGTGTTCAAAAAATATATGAGATCTCCAGCTTCTTCATATCAAACTGTTCTCTTTATTCCCAAAAAAGTTTAAAAATCCGTAGCGGTAATACAAACTCGCTAACGCGTTTCAGGTCTGCCGACCCTTACTCATAGCATAACCTTACATAAAAAACACACTCTAACTAAATACCCCATGCCAGGAAGTGACGCTCCTCTTTCTACGTCAAACATCACATGACATGTTCAAAAACGTACAAAACGTACAAACGTAACATATTATTGTTAAAAAACATATTAGTGTTAAAAAACATACCATAATGGACTTCTAATAATAATATAAAAGGTCATTCCTATAATTTAAACCTAACGGTACTCTGAAATTTAACTTGATTATCCAAAAAGCTTCCCGTTTTATAAACATGTGTTTGAGATTGCCTCCCCTTGAATTGAGTTTAACCTTTTCTATGCCAAAAAACATGAAGCTAGATATGTCGCCACCATGTGCAGTTAAAAAATGTCTTGATGCTCCAGACACACTCACATGTCCAGTACTATGTGGGATATATGCTCATAGATTCTTCTCTTAAGTGGTCTAATTGTGTGCCCCACATAAATAAGATGACATTGCCTGCATTTAATGGCGTATATTACAGCCTCAGAATTACAATTAATACAACTGTCGATTTTATAAAGAGGATCTCCCTGTCTGGCTGCAAAATATTCTATATGTTCAGTATATTTGCACATGTTGCATCTTAAACCCCTGCATTGAAAGTTACCTTTCATAGAGAGCCATGACGTATTCTCTCTGTCATTATACATGCTCGGAGACAACATCGCTGCCAGGGACCTGCCTCGTCTGGACTCATATCTAACTCCTTCCTTGATGATTTCAGCTGTAACTTTGTCTTGGCACAAGATAGGTAAGTTCTTTTGTATCAGTCTAATAATTTGTTTGTACTGGTTACTGTATGACGTGGCAAAAGTTAAAGGAAACGGATTCTCACTACGTTCTCCCTGTATTTTGTTAGAAATCAGATCTTCCCTGTTCTTATTACAAACCAGTTGTTGAGCCCTATCGATGTTCCATTTAGGGTAACCTCTATCTCTCAAACGTTTTTTAATAATATTATTCTGTGTGATAAGTATGTTGTTATCGGAGCATAATCTCTTAGCCCGTGTGAATTCCCCAACGGGAATTGCCTTCAATGTGTGTTCGGGATGATTACTGCTAGCATGAAGCACAGTGTTGCCTGCAATGTCTTTCCTGTAGAGGGAAGTACAAACTACATTGTTCTTAACATATAGATGGACATCCAAAAAATATATGCTAGATTTGTCACTACAAAACGTGAATTTTAAATTTAATTGATTGTTGTTAAGATATGTGACAAAATCCTCAATTATAGAAACTTGGCCTTCCCATATCATCATAATATCGTCAATAAATCTGCCAAAATATTTAATATTTTTAAAATAAGGGTTTTTGATTGAAAAAATATATTTTTCCACCCACCAGGCACTATACAAATTGGCCCAAGAAGGGGAAAATTTCGCCCCCATGGGAGCACCCTGTATTTGGAGATAATAAACTCCGTTAAAAATGAAAAAATTGTGCTTAAGCAGATAATCAACTAACTGTAATACAAATTCTATCAGATCTTCTGAATAAGAGTTGTCATTATAAAGATGATATGCAAGAGCCGTTAGGGCCAAATCTTGTGGTATGGAGGAATATAAGGAACACACATCGCATGTAATCCATGAAAACTCGTCACTCCAAGAAAATTTCTCAAATGTCCTGAGCACTTGTGTGCTATCCTTGATATGGCTTGGCGTACATGTAACCAGAGGCTGGAGTAAATCGTCCACCCAGGCACATGCCCTTTCATTTAGAGACCCTATTCCAGAGATTATGGGTCTTAAAGGGGGAGAGATAATAGACTTGTGCACTTTAGGTAACCCGTGAAAAATGGGTGTTATGGGGTTTTCAACTAATAAATATTTAAACTGTTTTTCATCAAGAATTCCTTGATAGATACCCTCCTTTAATATATTAGATAAAATGTCACTGTACTCCTTAGTTGGATTTCCCTTCAATTTCACATAGGTGGACCTATCCTCCAAGATTTCTAATGCAGCTTCTCTATACATGCTGCCATCCATAACCACCACTTTTCCCCCTTTAACGGCCATCTTGATGACAACATCTTTTCTCTCTGTCAGCTCCTGTAAAGCATTTCTCTGTTTCCTAGATAAATTAGATACCAATTTTTCTGATTCACATCTGTCATGTAACTCTCTCAATTCCCTTTCCATCAGTGAAAGTACTCCAGTTTAGCATCCTCAATATACATAAAGAGGTTAACAGGTGCAAAGGGGTTAAAGTTCTGTACACTACATACTTAAGAGTAGATTCTGCCCACATACAGTGATTTACAGCTTTCCCAGTATGTGTAAAGAGCAACTGTCAATGACGTATGTATGGGATATCCAGGACTTTTACTTTTGGTCTTGCTTTTTTCTCTGCCTTTTACTTAGAAATCTTGCCTCAAATCATATATACCTAAATATCACAGAGATCAGCTTCTATCCCTCTATCACATCTTGCTCTCACATAGGGTAGTTTAAACCACCTGACAACTTTCCTTTAACCCCTTACCGACATTGGATGTATGGATACATCCTAATGCCGGTAAGGGGCTTTGTAGCAGCATTATCCTGCTACATAGCCACCAGGTGTTAGCTAATTGCACCTCTGCCATCCTGCGTTGTTTAACCCTTTAGACGCTGCAGCAAAGATGCCCGCGACATCTAAATGAATGAAAAATGGTGCCGCGCACTGTTCCTCACTCTGATCGGGACATCAGCGGCGAGAACGCTGTGTCCCAATTGGTGAACGTGGCAGTTGGAATACAGACAGACAGACTGGCAGGCAGGCTTTTGAAAGGAGAGTGGATAATTGTTCTGCCCAGACTCTGCTTTGACCCTGCATTGAAATGGGTTTCTATTAACAGTTTTTGGCCAGTTTTTGGTGAAATATTAGCTTGTATTTTGTGCAGCCTGTACTTATATTACGATACAGATCTTTTCTAGTAACTGCATGTGTATTTGATAGGTGCAAAACTCACCTTTTATTATCTGTGCATGATTTAATTAGGTTTTTTTTCACTGCGGTGCAGCTCAGTTTTGTTCAAAGACCCACTTTGTTCTTACAATATGATACAGAACGTTTCTAATCACTGCATCTGTATTTATATGTGCAAAAACCACCTTTTATTATCTGTACACAATTTAATTACGTGTTTTTCACTTTGGCGCAGCCCAGCTTTGTTCAAAGATGCATTTTTTACTTACAATAGGATACAGAACTTTTCTAGTCACCGCAGGTGTATTTATAGGTGCAAAAAAACACCTTTTATTATCCGTATACATTTCAAATAGGTGTTTTTTTTTTACTTTGGTGCGGCCCAGTTTTGTTCATAGAGCCACCTTGCACTTAAATTTGAATACAGCAATTTTGTAGTCACCGCAGGTGTATTTATAGGTGCAAAAACACCTTTTATTATCCGTATACATTTCAAATAGGTGTTTTTTTTTACTTTGGTGTGGCCGAGTTTTGTTCATAGAGCCACCTTGTACTTAAATTTGAATACAGCAATTTTGTAGTCACCGCAGGTGTATTTATAGGTGCAAAAAACACCTTTTATTATCCGTACACAATTTAATTACGTGTTTTTCACTTTGGCGCAGTCCAGCTTTGTTCATAGAGCCACCTTGCACTTAAATTTGAATACAGCAATTTTGTAGTCACCGCAGGTGTATTTATAGGTGCAAAAACACCTTTTATTATCCGTATACATTTCAAATAGGTGTTTTTTTTTACTTTGGTGCGGCCCAGTTTTGTTCATAGAGCCACCTTGCACTTAAATTTGAATACAGCAATTTTGTAGTCACCGCAGGTGTATTTATAGGTGTAAAAAACACCGTTTGTTATCCGTATAATTTTTAAATAGCTATATTGCACGTGGTGCGGCCCTAGTTTTTTTTCAAATAGCCTTGTTGTACGACAATTCTGATAGAAAAATTTTCTAGCAACTGTTCTCGTTTGTCATTGCTGCAAAAGACGCAATTTCTCATCTGTGTAACTTCTGAATAGTTTTATTGCGCTCGTTGAATCTCAGTTTGGCGCAGATAGCGCACTTGTATGATATTTTGTTGAAAACTGTAAATTCCTAGTCCTACTGGGCAGTTGTAAATCCCTGGGACTGAAGGAAGAACACTGTTGATTTTGTCTTACGGTTCATCCACCAGATCACATTTCACAGGTATTCGCTAGAAACATTTCAGTTTCTAATCCTAGTTGGCTGTAGGAAATTAGAGGGATTTAAGAATAGCTGTGATTTGCCGTCTTTTAATTTATTATTATTATAATTATTATTATTATTATTATTAACACTTATTTTAAAGCACCATTGATTCCATGGCGCTGTACATTTGAGGGGGGTCACATACATGATATGTCAAGTGAGTACAATAATGACAATGAATGACGTATAACTGGTACAGAGGGAGAGAGGACCCTGCCCGCAAAGGCTTACAATCTACAAGGAAGGGGGAAGAGACAGGAGGAGAGGGGCAGACATGTTTGTGGGGTAGTACAGTTGCAGCAGGGTCATTGTAGGTTATAGGCAATCCTGAAGAAATGGGTTTTCAGGTTGCTTTTGAAGCTGGTGAGAGTGGCAGAGAGTCTGATGTGTTGGGGCAGTGCATTCCAGAGTGTGGGGGAAGCGCGAAAGAAGTCTTGGAGACGGTTATGTGAGGAGCTGATAAGAGGAGAACAGAGAAGAAGGTCCTGTGAGGAGCGGAGATTGCGTGAGGGGAGATATCTGGAGATTTTAATAAGAGACTGTCAAAAACACTTCCATACCTTCTTAAATTTTTATCTTTCTGAACATGGAGCGAAATGCAGGTGGTAAGCGAGCACTGAGGGGGGTAGGACATGGAGGTAGAGGTACGAGAGAAGGTGCTCCTTCCAGTGCTGGCGACAACACGCATCCCAGCGGATCGTCGGTTGCAGGACCGTCAGGCCTGTCATCGCTGTCAAGGCCCTGTGAATCTCAGTAACAAACAACGTCGCCAATCTGTTCTTCAGTGGTTAATGCAACCTGCAGGCTGCGGTCCACGACAGGGATAGTTAATGTCCAGATCAACTAAAATGGTGGTTTAAAGACTCCTTTTTCCGGCACTTTTTTAATCTCTGGGTCAGAGAGGTTTAAGGGTCATGCTGCGTTCCAGGACAGGGATAGTCAATGTCCAGTTGAAGTAAAATGATGATTCAAATGATACTGCCTTCTGGCACTTTTTAATTTGTGGGCCATGCAGGTTTAAGGGTCATGCTGTGGTACAAGACAGGGATAGTGAATGGTCTGTGATTTTCTTTCTGTGGCTTTTATAACCTAAGTGTGTTGCCTAAGATGTAGCACGTATCCATTTGACTGTTGTGGATGTTAATTCCAGCTTCTCCAGCCCTGTTTGGGTGAAAGAATGAAGGTGTTGTTCCTCTCCCATAGACTTTAATGGTCATCGGCGATAACCTACTATCGACTATCGGAAACCGTCTTGATAATTGCCAATATCGACTATCGACCCGATGACGATAGTCAACGTAATCGCTCATCACTATTCTCTACACATTGATGCTTCCATAAATCTGCTAGTGAATGGTGCTTGGTTTTGAAGTTTCCTGCATAGCTAGTATAAGTTAGCAATGTGACCACTTTAATGTGAGGAGTAAAGGTGATTGGTCTCAATAGCCAGATCCAAAATGCAAAGAAAATGATGGCATTTCATCACTTTCAATGAATAGGAAAGGGACTTTGTCAATAAAAGGACTTTAGTACAGAATCAATTCTATTCACCCATTAATTATGTATACAATGTTTTTACAGTTTAAGTAGTGCTATGCAATTGTATGTTACACAATTATTGCAGAATATGCACATTAATATGCATGTATGTACTACGATTATCGTTATTATTATTATTCTTCCAGTTATTTTTTTAACTGATTCAGAAACAGAAGGGTTTACAAAGGGCAGGAAGTGGTAGAACGGCATACATGGCAGCGATGTAAAATTTCATAAGTGTCACATTCGCTATGTACTCTTTTTCCTTTTCTGGTAATATCTGTTACATTACATTTTTGTAATACTAGTGTTTTAAATATTTCTAATAAAATATAAATGTTTGGATATATTTTGTATTATATTGATTCACTTTGGGATTAGCACATTTAGTTTTTTTGTAGGTAATATAAATATATTTTGGGCATCATTAGGCCTTGTTAGTATTATCTTTGCATTACATTTGTGGATGAGCATTTTTCTTGTTCATTTACAGTTATGGAGTCTTCTTATGTGGCAGAAGGGATTTTGGGCCTCCTCAGGCTTCAGGTCCCATTAGTGACTGCTACCGCTGCACCTCCTATAGCTGCATCCCTGAATGCAGAAAGGTGTACAAAGATGGCAGTACTATCACTTCTTGCCCAACTTATTACCCCTAACTGATGAGCAATGGCTTAAAGGCACCACCTACTAGTGAACCGGGCTCACTTCACCGCCAACCCCAGGACATCTAGCCCCCGCTCTGGTGATCTCCCACCAAAAAACCTAACCTCTTTTCCATCAAATTCAACAACACCCCACTGCCAAGTCACTGTAACAAGAACAACGCTAAACCTCAATAAAACCACCCGCTAACTAAAATAAACTTTAAATATCCTTTCAAATGAGGGCAGGGGCACCTAACACTTGGCAATTCTAATCAGTTGCTGAAGATATTTGGATTCTTTTTTTCTACTAATTGGATACACACGTAAGATGATTCATGGGCTTTACCATTGATAGAGGCTGCATGCATACAATTGATTTTTCCATATAAAAATTCCCTTAGGACATATTTCATTGTATCTCTTTTCATCTTGACCTTTTCTAAAATGAAAACAGTGAGATTAAAGTTAAATGTTCTGATCACTGAACAAGGGAAGTGTTTTCCCCGATGGCAGTTTAGGGATTTAATGGCGGCATTCCACTAATGCCCTGTAATGCACACCAATTGTTTTTTGCTTTTATGGAAGAATTGCAAGGTCTTCAAGTTTAAGTTTAATAAGATAATTTAAATTTTTCATTTAGCGTTTGATTATGTTGAAGACCAAACTGTATTTCATGTAATTTGTAGACTCCTATTAAATTATATATTTGTATTAAGCTTCCTGAATATAGCATTGTTACATATCTATGCTGTAGGTTGTAATACGGTACCCATAAATTGCTATGAACCTGTGTTGTACCTTTTATGGTTAATGCTGAGGTGCTTGGAGGTAATAAATAAATTATGGCATGCTGCATTGCAAGCTATATTAGTTCTAGAGGGTTGTATAGTGCTGTGTAAAGGCACCATATGATGCCACACATAGGGTCTTATGTATGAAAACTGTCTAGCAATTAGGCTGTCTTCATTGCCCATAACATTCAAACAAAGCTCAGCTTTCATTTTTCCAGAGCCCTATATGAAATGAAAGCTCAGCACCGATTGGTTTCTAGGGGCAACAAAGACAGTCTTACTGCTTGACAGTTTTCATACATAAGGCCCATAGTTCCTGTAGCTCTATAACTTCAAACGTATGGGATTTTTCATATATGTTTAGTCATTATATTTAGTTTTTGCTATTCTGTTATGCACATGGATACCAAATAAATAATGTATTCAAGTACAAACATGATATAAAAAACTTAATGAGGTCTACTTCTTGAATGTTCAGAGCCATTTTTATTAAGTCAAGGTTTGTAAAAGAAAGATGCTTAGCAATAGAATAAAGTTACTCATACTTGTCAGCTCTCCCAAAATAAAAAAGGGAATCCTCCCAGGCTCCTGGCGCTTGCACTATGTACAGCAGGAGTCGGCTGTAATGTCCAGGAATGGAGTGGCTGCAGAATCTAGGTGGTTGACAGAGGGAGATGCTTGCCATAGCAGCCAAACGTCAAATAAAAGTCTTGTGAACTGTCATGTACAGATGCCTGCTAGAAACAGAGTGTAATAGGCTGGCTTGTAACTGGATTAATACATAGCAATACAGAAATCTGTTGCTAGGTAAATTTTAAAAGTGATATATCTTTTAGATGATGCTCTACCCAGCACACTTCACTTGGAGGAGATGGAACTGGTGCCCCCTGTTTGTTCAGGTAATAAACAGTCACTAGGTTGGCTGAATCTTTACATAAAAGTTCCTGAGATGTAGCAAGGCTAATCTGACAGGCTTCAGCAAATTGAAATTTGAAGACCTCCTTGTGCCCTTGGGGAACCAATATCCTTTAATTCAATGATCTTGAAGTTGAGCACCCAATTCATGCCCAGAGTTTCTGTAGTATGTATCTTCCACTTTTTAGAAGCAAACTATCTTCCAATCTGAAGGTTTCACTTATCTAACCACCACCTCAGGTCCTGTTTAGTTCTTCAAGGGATTGAAAGCTTTCTGGACAAAGTGGCTTCAGTCTGTTCCAATTCATTAGAATGACTTGTTGCAAGATCTGAGATGGGCTTTGGCCCAAGTACTGAGCCTATAAAGGCTGTTAGTAGATCTAAAGTTCTCATGGCTTCTCTGATGGACAAGACTCACCCATGGAGAATTGATAGGATCCCTTGTCTACAGATACTGATCTTCTCCAGAGGAAGAAACATTTTCATAGCCACAGAATCTACTTGCATGCCTAGAAACCTGAGGGATGTGGTTGTCACTAGAACAGACTTCTCCCAATTCACTATAAAGCCATGATCCTGAAGTCACCTTATGGTAGTCTGAACATGTCTTTGAAGATCTTTGGAGTAGCTGCTTTCATCCATCAATCAATCATCCAGGTAGGGGACTACACATATCCCCTGAAAATAAAGCGATTTTGATAGAACTACTGTTGTTTTGGTAAACACTCTTGGGGCTGCAGAGAGGCCGAATGGAAGAGCTGAAAATTGTACATGCTGGATGATTACCTGCTGGTAAAAGACAACCCTGAGAAACCTGTGGTGATCTTGGTGTATGGGAACATGCAAATATGCATCTTTTAAGTCCAATTTGGCCATAACTTCTCCGGCTGAAAGCAAAACAGTGGCTGACTCAAGAGTTTCCATCTTGAACTTCCTTTTGAGTAGGCACTTGTTAAAACTCCTTCATTAAACAGTACAACCAATCTCTACTTTCCTTCAGGCTTTGGCACAGGGAATACCAGCAAGTAGAATCCTCTTGTCTTTTCGGAAGCTTGTACATTTTCTAAATAATGTTAGAAATCCACAGCACATGCTACTGAAATATGGTTCAAAAGAGTATTTATATCACAAAAATGTCACATACATATAAAGTGTCATATACATATGTTACAATGTCACTACATGTGAAAGATACAGTATGTAACAAACCAGAGTCAATTGAAAAGTAAGATGAAAATAGTATGTGATTATTCTGACATTTCGGTTGACTGGGCAACCTTATTCATAGGTAATCACAAAAGTGGCAGAATTGCAAGGTATGTGTATGGAAGAAAAATATAGTAGCAAATACATGTAATGAGCAAAGAAACTGAGGCACAAGTGGACTGCTGCTGTCAGGGAGCACAGCAGCAGTCCACGCATATTGGTGTCCCCTGATCCTTCGACCTTCGGCTTCATCTACCTCTTACCATTTTGGACCAAATAAGTTTACTTGTTCATTACAAATATTTTTTACTATATTTTTCTGGATTTCTAACATTGTGTACTAATTGGGCTGCAAAACAATTGGGAGGATAGAGAACAAATCTTTCTGGAGGATGGTGAGCAAGTTCAAGCTGGTGGCTGCTGCAGATAACACATCCTACCCATGCATCTGTTGTAGAAGGTGTCAGATGCGATACAAAATACCTTAAACTTGTACCAATGGGAGGTGGTAGACTTAGCACTGGCTGTTGCAGGTTTCTTGTGATTCCTGTCACCATTAGTTCTCCTTCCAACTGTTCTTTGTTAAAGAGATGATAGTGTCTTTTTCTCCTGGGTGGTGAGGTCCTAAGGAAATAGTATAAATGAAATATTTTTTCTTTTCCCTGAAGATCCTAGAAAAAATGCCCTTTCTCCTCATTTAGTGATTTAAGAATCTCAGCAAGCTGATTCCTAACAGGTGACCTGGCTGAAAGGCAGAGAACAGAATTGATTTTTAGATGGTGCATCACCAAACCATGGCTTAAGTTAGATGGCATGTCTGGCAGAATAGGACAGAACCATTTCCTTAGACTGAGAACATTAAGGGGGAAATCACAAAGAAAGTCAGCCGCAGATTTCATGACAGGAATACTTTCTATAATTTGCTCTCTGGATGTGCCAGCCTCCAGATGATTCTTTAATTAACTTACCGTATATACTCGAATATAAGCCATCTTTTTCAGCACATTTTTTAATGCTGAAAAAGAGTCTCTCGGCTTATACTCGAGTTCCAGGTTCAACTCACCTCACCCAAAAGTGCTAGAGTTTGCTTCCAGGACCTGTGATGATGTCACATGTAGTCATGTGACTGCTGTGTGCTTCCAGGATCTGTGATGATGTCACACGGAGGGGGCAGTCATGTAACTGTTGTGTGATTTCAGGATTGTGATAATGTCACACAGAGGGGGGTAGTCATGTGACTGCTGTGTGCTTCTAGGACCTGTAATGATGTCACACGAAGGGAGGAGTCAGGGATGCTGCTCAGTGTATGCAGGATTCTGCTGTACTGGTTGTGATCACTGCCGGATGAGCTGAAGCAGAGCTGTGTATGTGTGTGTTATATGTGCCTGCAGCATAGTTGTGTGTAATGTGCGTGTAGCAGAGCCTTATGTGGGTAATGTGCATGTAGCTGAGCTGTGTGTGCAGAGTGCAGGTAGCTGAGTTGTGTGTGTGTGTGTGTGTATAATGTGCATGTAGCTGAGCTGTATGTGTGTTATGTGCATGAAGCTAATCTGTGTGTGTAATGTGCATGTAGCTATGCTGTGTGTGTTAAATGTACATGTAGCTGAGCTCTGTGTGTGTGTAATACGGATAATTTCTGGGGACAGCCCTCCTAAGCTAATTACAGGGACAGCTATACTTAGCTAATTACAGGGATAGTCCTACCTGGCTAATTACTGTGGACAATCATTTCATACATGATGGCACCAAGTCCTCAAGTTGCTGCTATTTGCTATGGCTGGCTGTCAAGGTTAATGAAAGGGCATCACTTCCTGCATTTCCCACCCTAGTCATTAAGTTTTCACAGTTTTTTTGTGGTAAAATCAGGTGCCTCTGCTTATATTTGGGTCAGCTTATACTTGAGTATACATAGTAACCAGATTCTAATTGACCGGACAACAGTAGTAGTAGCTATTGAGGCCTTACATAAAGAAGCAGAGGAGGCATACATTTTCTTTAAGGAGGCTTCAACCCTCCTGTTCATTGGATCTTTCAAAAGTGAGGACTCTTCAGAATTAAAAATAGTTTTCCTAGAGAGTTTAACAGGGTTATACCAGCGTATGCAATTTTTCTCATCTAGCTTATATACGGTCTTAAAACTAGTGCCCAAATCAGGTTTTGTTTTTTTTAACAGGCGCAGTACATTCTCTCTTAAAAACAGATTCTAGGACAGAATGGAATGGAAAAATTGTTGGTCTCTTCCTCAGAAAGTAAAAGAGGCTTCTGCTACAATTCTTAGGGACCTCATTATTCTCCAGTCTTACAAGTATAGGCAACAGATCATTCTTGGACAGAAAATTATCATTATCATTGTAAATAAAATGAACACAGCAGTGATGATATAACCTGGTCATAAAACCGGCCTGCTAGGGTAATAACATCCTAAACGTCTTCATTGGGATAAGAGGTTATTGCCAAGTGGGATACTTAACAGTGCTACTTGCGCTTCCCAGACGGCTCAGATCGTCGTCTGGTTCAATTTTGACAATTCTCCTTTCATTGTAAAATAAGTTAATTTGAGGACAGGGAAAATTAAATATGTATGGGCCGTCCTATTACATGATATCACCAGCCAGTCAGAGACAACTAATTACCCTAAGGAGCTGGTGGGCTGTTCAGAAATCTGAGCTGGCTGGGCAGATTAAAAAATACGATTTCCATGGGAAATCTCTGTTCACAGCATGGGATACATTCATCAATTGAGCTGCGTTCCATTTAATTCCTGATCCCAGGAACTGGGAAAATACTGAAGGTATTTTCAAATACTTTAACCCTTTTATTTTGTAACTTTTGTATGTATGTCATTTTATTGTATTTTTGTACTTTATGTAAGAACTGTAAACATTTTCTATTAAAACATAAAATTTTAAGTTCGGTCCTTGTATGCTGCAAGAACCCATAGCCTTTATAAATTGTTTAACCCTGGAACTCCTGGAGAGTAGTGTTTGATCATAGTGTTTTAACCCTGCAAATGCTGGTAGATGGTGTTTGTGGGTAATCAACTGCATTATAGTGGCCCACACATCACGTACTTGTAAATATTTACATCCTCACCAGAATTGCTTGAGTTGTCAGACTGTACAATACCAGAGCAGGAAGCTCTTTCCTCTGCAGACTGATCTTTGGGGGCAAACACAGGCCCAGAAAACAGTACTACTTCTACAGGCTACTTCTTTTAATGTATTAACCAACAGTCCTTTAACGCCTTAAGGACACAGCCAGGTTTCACCTCCCTGACAAAGCCCCAGTTTTGAAAATGTTTATACTTTTATCTATCCATGTGATTCAGAGATTTTTTTTCTCGTGACACCTTGTGCTTCAAGTTTGTAAGAAATTTCAGTCCATACAATATTTGTTTATTTGTGAAAAATATCAAAATGTTGTGAAAAGTTGGAAAACATTGTTATTTTCAAAGTTAAAAAATTTAAGACAGTTATTCCACACAAAATACTTTATAACTAGCATCTACCATGTGTCTACTGTAGGCTGGAATTATTTTTTAAATGTCTTTTTATTTTTTATGACATTGGCAGGCTTTGAAATTTAGTCCAGTCCAGTTATGAGATGGCTTTAAGAGGCCTGTATGTTAGATATCCCCATAATTGACTCCGTCTAAGAAACTACACCCTTTATAGTAATCAAAACAGCATTTATGAAGTTAATTAACCCATTAGGTATTTCACAGAAATTAAAACAAAGTGGAGGTGAAATTTCAGATTTTCTGATTGTCAAGATTTATCCATTATTCACTGGAACACGGTAGATGTGACCAGGGAAATGCAACTTAATATCGATTCCCTCAATTCTGAAATTTATCCCATTTGTGGCCTAAGTGTGTTGCTTGGCTCAACCACAAGCCTCACAATAGGAGGAGTAGTACTGGTACACGTGAAACCTTCCAGAGGTCAATCCATTTTGGATCCAACACTCCTCATGGATCTCATCTAGGGTTGTAATATGCATTTTGGGCACACTGGTGTTCCACAGTTGTTTTAACATTGGGCCATGAAAATGGAGGGGGGAGGAAACAGTTCCACCATTGTTTTTTTGTCTTCATTTTTGCAGTGTTCGCCATGCAGTATAAATGACATTATATCTTTACTACATGGGTCCATAAGACTTCAATGATATAATGATGTATATAGTTTTTTATGTTTTATTACTTTTATGCAATAGATATGTGCTTATAAAAATTATGTTTTTATATCATCATAATCTCATAGTTGCTGAGTATGGGCTTTTTTTTTGCAGGACAAGTTCACGTTTTCATCGTTATCATTATGGGGTTTATATGATCGCTTTTTTATAAAAGTTTTGTGAGGTATTTTGAACAAAATACAGCAATCCTGGTAGTATTTTTTATTTTTGCTTTTTACAGTGGTCAGCATGCGATATAAATGACATGCTAACTGCTCTCATCAAGCCAAAATGATTACAACTAGAGATGGGCGAATTTCCCGAAATTCGTTTCGTTCACTTTGCGGAATTTCTCGACAAAAAATAACTTCGTTCCGAATTACACAGCTGCCACAGCAGCAGCATGAGGTCAGACAGTGGAACAATGACAGTGTGTAGGTCACGGCAGCAGCCACAGCAGCAGCATGAGGTCAGACAGTGGCACAATGACACAGTGTGTAGGTCACGGCAGCAGCCACAGCAGCAGCATGAGGTCAGACAGTGGCACAATGACATTCTGGAGGTGGCAAAAACAGGAATAGGCCACAGAGTGGGCAATGGCACAGTGTGGGGAGG
>JAODAL010037365.1:0-40485 GCA_025379985.1 Phyllomedusa bahiana
AAAACAAGCCATTGTAACACACTACAAAGCTCGTAGTTTTTGGTTGCTCAATTCTTTTGCGCAATTTACCTCCAGGGGTTAATTAAGCGTTGTTCTGCTAATGTGGTGACTAAAAGAAACAATTTATTTTACCGCAAAAAAATAAATTTTTCCTGTAGCATATTTCACAAGCGAAGGTTAATTACAAATTTTTCTCTTGTTGTGTAGCGTAAAATACACACCATTGTAACACGCTACAAAGCTCGTAGTTTTTGGATGCTCAATTCTTTTGCGCAATTTACATCCAGTGGTTAATTAAGCCTTGTTCTGCTAATGTGGTGACTAAAAGAAACCATTTATTTTACCGCAAAAAATAAATTTTTCCTGCAGCATAATTCACAAGCGAAGGTTAATTACAATTTTGTCTCTTGTTGTTTAGCACAAAAAACACGCCATTGTAACACGCTACAAAGCTCGTAGTTTTTGGTTGCTCAATTCTTTTGCGCCATTTACATCCAGGGGTTAATTAAGCGTTGTTCTGCTGCTGTGGTGATTAAAAGAAAACGTTTATTTCACTGCCAAAAAATAAATTTTTCCTGTAGCATAATTCACAAGCGAAGGTTAATTACAATTTTTTCTCTTGTTGTTTAGCGCAAAAAACACGCAATTGTAACACGCTACAAAGCTCGTAGTTTTCGGTTGCTCAATTCTTTTGCGCAATTTACATCCAGGGTTTAATTAAGCGTTGTTCTGCTGCTGTGGTGATTAAAAGAAAACGTTTATGTCACCGCCAAAAAATAAATTTTTCCTGTAGCATAATTCACAAGCGAAGGTTAATTACAATTTTTTTCTCTTGTTGTGTAGCGTAAAATACACACCATTGTAACACACTACAAAGCTCGTAGTTTTTGGATGCTCAATTCTTTTGCGCAATTTACATCCAGGGGTTAATTAAGCGTTGTTCTGCTGCTATGGTGACTAAAAGAAAACGTTTATTTCACCACCAAAAAATTAATTTTTCCTGCAGCATAATTCACAAGCGAAGGTTGTGAATTACAAGTTTTCCTCTTGTTGTGTTGCGTTAAAATACATGCCAATGTAACACACTACAAAGCTCGTAGTTTTTGGTTGCTCAATTCTTTTGCGCAATTTACATCCAGGGGTTAATTAAGTGTTGTTCTGCTGCTGTGGTGACTAAAATAACACGTTTATTTCACCGCCAAAAAATACATTTTTTCCTGTAGCATAATTCACAAGTGAAGGTTAATTTCAAGTTTTCCTTTTGTTGTGTAGCGTAAAAAACACGCCATTGTAACACGCTACAAAGCTCGTAGTTTTTGGCGGCTCAATTATTTTGCGCAATTTACATCCAGGGGTTAATTAAGCGTTGTTCTGCTGCTGTGGTGACTAAAAGAAAACTTTTATTTCACCGCCAATAAATACATTTTTCCAGAAGCATAATTCACAAGCGAAGGATAATTACAATTTTTTCTCTTGTTGTACAGCGTAAAATACACACCATTGTAACACGCTACAAAGCTCGTAGTTTTTGGATGTTCAATTCTTTTGTGCAATTTACATCCAGGGGTTAATTAAGCATTGTTTTCCTGTAGCATAATTCATAAGCGAAGGTTAATTAAAATTTTTTCTCTTGTTGTTTAGCGTAAAAAACTCGCCATTTTAACACTCTAGAAAGCTCGTATTTTTTGGCTTCTCAATTTTTATGATAAATTTATATACAGGGGTTTATTTAGCGTTGATCTGCTGCTGTGGTGACTAAAAGAAAACGTTTATTTCACCTCCAAAAAATACATTTTTCCTGTAGCATAATTCACAAGCGAAGGTTAATTACAATTTTTTCTCTTGCTGTTTAGCGTAAAAAACACGCCTGTGTAACATGGTACAAAGCTCGTAGTTCTAGTTGCTCAATTCATTTGCACAATTTACATCCAGGGGTTAATTAAGCGCTGTTCTGCTGCTGTGGTGATTAAAAGAAAACGTTTATTTCACCGCCAAAAAATACATTTTTCCTGTAGCATAATTCACAAGCGAAGGTTAATTACAAATTTTTCTCTTGTTGTTTAGCGTAAAATACACACCATTGTAACAAGCTACAAAGCTCGTAGTTTTTGGTTGCTCAATTCTTTTGCGCAATTTACATCCAGGGGTTAATTAAGCGTTGTTCTGCTAATGTGGTGACTAAAAGAAACCATTTATTTTACCGCAAAAATATAAATTTTTCCTGTAGCATAATTCACAAGCGAAGGTTAATTACAAAATTTTTCTCTTGTTGTGTAGCGTAAAATACACACCATTGTAACACGCTACAAAGCTCGTAGTTTTTGGATGCTCAAATCTTTTGCGCAATTTACATCCAGGGGTTAATTAAGCCTTGTTCTGCTAATGTGGTGACTAAAAGAAACCATTTATTTTACCGCAAAAAATAAATTTTTCCTGTAGCATAATTCACAAGCGAAGGTTAATTACAAATTTTTCTCTTGTTGTGTAGTGTAAAATACACACCATTGTAACACGCTACAAAGCTCATAGTTTTTGGATGCTCAATTCTTTTGCGCAATTTACATCCAGGGGTTAATTAAGCCTTGTTCTGCTAATGTGGTGACTAAAAGAAAACGTTTATGTCACCGCCAAAAAATAAATTTTTCCTGTAGCATAATTCACAAGCGAAGGTTAATTACAAGTTTTCCTTTTGTTGTTTAGCGTAAAAAACACGCCATTGTAACACACTACAAAGCTCGTAGTTTTTGGTTGCTCAATTCTTTCACGCAATTTACATCCAGGGGTTAATTAAGCGTTGTTCTGCTGCTGTGGTGACTAAAAGAAAACGTTTATTTCACCGCCAAAAAATATATTTTTCCTGTAGCATAATTCACAAGCGAAGTTAATTACAATTTTTTTCTCTTGTTGTGTAGCGTAAAATACACACCATTGTAACACATTACAAAGCTCGTAGTTTTTGGATGCTCAATTCTTTTGCGCAATTTACATCCAGGGGTTAATTAAGCGTTGTTCTGCTGCTGTGGTGACTAAAAGAAACCATTCATTTCACCGCCAAAAAATACATTTTTCCTGTAGCATAATTCACAAGCGAAGGTTAATTACAAATTTTTCTCTTGTTGTTTAGCGTAAAATACACGCCATTGTAACATGCTACAAAGTTCGTAGTTTTTGGCTGCTCAATTCTTTTGCGCAATTTACATCCAGGGGTTAATTAAGCGTTGTTCTGCTGCTGTGGTGACTAAAAGAAAACTCTTATTTCACCGACAAAAAATACATTTTTCCTGTAGCATAATTCACAAGCGAAGGTTGATAACAAGTTTTCCTTTTGTTGTGTAGCGTAAAAAACACGCCATTGTAACACACTACAAAGCTCGTAGTTTTTGGTTGCTCAATTCTTTTGCGCAATTTACATCCAGGGGTTAATTAAGCGTTGTTCTGCTGCTTTGGTGACTAAAAGAAAACGCTTATTTCACCGCCAAAAAATAAATTTTTCCTGTTGCATAATTCACAAGCGAAGGTTGATTACAAGTTTTCCTCGTGTTGTGTAGCATAAAATACACGCCATTTTAACACGCTACAAAGTTCGTAGTTTTTGGCTGCTCAATTCTTTTACGCAATTTAAATCCAGGGGTTAATTAAGCGTTGTTCTGCTGCTGTGGTGACTAAAAGAAAACGTTTATTTCACCGCCAAAAAATACATTTTTCCTCTAGCATAATTCACAAGCGAGGGTTAATTACTAGTGTTGAGCGATTACGTTGGCCATCGACATCGGTTGACGGTCGATAGTCGACCATCATCGACAAGATATTCGATGGTCGATGATAGATGATCGCCGATGACCATTAAAGTCTATGGGAGAGCAACAACACCTTCATTCTTACACCCAAACAGGGCTGGAGAAGCTGGAATTAACATCCACAACAGTCAAATGGATACGTGCTACATCTTAGGCAACACACTCAGGTTATAAAAGCCACAGAAAAAAAATCACACACCATTCACTATCCCTGTCTTGCACCACAGCATGAGCCTTAAACCTCCATGACCCATAAATTAAAAAGTGCCAGAAGGCAGTATGATTTAAACCATCATTTTACTTGAACTGGACATTGAATATCCCTGTCCTGGAACGCAGCATGAGCCCCAAACCTGCATGACCCCAAATAAAAAAGTTCCGGAAAAAGGTGTCTTTCAACCACCATTTTAGTTAAACTAGACATAGACTATACCTTTCCTGGGCCACAGCATGAGCCCCAAACATGTATGACCCCAGATTAAAAAGTGCCGCAAAAAGGAGTCTTTCAACCACCATTTTAGTTTCACTGGACATAGACTATACCTGTCCAGGGCTACAGCATGAGCCCCAAACCTGCATGACCCCTACATTTAAAAAGTGCCGGAAAAAGGAGTCTTTCAACCACTATTTTAGTTTCACTGGACATATACTGTCCTTGTCCTGGGTAGCGCTTGCCCCTCCGTATGAGGGCGGAACAATTGAGCTTCACTTGGAAATACTGGTGGTTAACGCTCCTGTTCCACCCAGGTGCCCTTTTTCTTGGCATTCTTGTTATCATTTTACTCAACGTGCTGGAGGAAATTGTCTCTGTACTTTGTTCTCTGTCCGTGCTCCATACTCCATGTCCTCTGAATAACCTACATCTGGTCAAGTTTTCCTGTACCTCCTTGGACAATTCAGAGGAATTTATATCACAGCTATTTAGTACATGCAAGTTTTTTAGTAGTTTAATTCTAGAAAACACATTTTTAAAATAGGATGGGATCCCACCATGTCTTTGTTTCTCTTTTTTTAATTGTATTAAATGGGTTGTCTCATTACAGGGATTGATAGCTATGTTAAAGATCTTGAAAAAACAAGTCATTATGCAATATGTGTCCATTAACAGTGTCCTACCTATTCCTGTTTCTGACAGCACCATGACCCTTGAGCCACTTTGGACAATTGTGAAGAACAAATGTCTGTTAGAAACAACATTTTTTTATAATAGGACCTGTAGTATAGCTGCATGTCACAGTAAAATGCCCCCAAAAATTCAAAACATGACCTATGAGCCACTTTGGAAAATTGTGAAGAACAAATGTGTTAGAAACAAAAATTTTTTATAATAGGACCTGTAGATTTGGCATTTAAAAGCAGCATGCCCCAAAAAATTATAAAAATGACTTCTCAGCCACTGTTAAAAATTTGGGGGAAAAATGCCACTTAGAAGCACTTTTCTTTTCCAAAGGCCCATGATTATTGCTGTATCTCCCGCAACATCCCCCAAAAAATATAAATATACTTTCGCCGCTTTAAAAAAATTGTGAGGGAGAAATGCCACTTAAAACCTTTTTCTTTTCCCAAAGGACCATAATATAGCTGTATCTCAACAAATGCCCTAAAAACCCATTGCAATGCAAAACTTCTAAAAAAAGTGAGTAAATGGAAACGGGTTGTCATAAACCTTGCTGTTTTTTAAAAGTCCCCCAGCAAAACCGAAAAAATGAACTTTTTGGGAAAATAAAAAAAAAATTGCAGTAAAAATATATTTTAAAAAAATTTTTTTCAAGAGGACCTTTTCTGTTTAAAAAAGGGGAATTTTGAGGTAGACCGGCAACTAATCGGTGCCCGGAATTGGGGCCACAACTCATAGAGACCATGCCTGATTCATCTTATTAAAGTCAAACGACCCAAAAATTTCTGTAAAAAACCGGATCGTTTGCTTAATGACTCCTCCAGCTGTGTAAAGGGGGCCCTCAAAGATGCTGGCTCGGGGCAGGAAAACATCTATGGCGGGGCGAGCGAGCTCGGGCCATTCGTCCATTTTGGTTACCAGAAGTCTTTGGGGTCCGGAAACATCCAAAAAATCGGTGTTGAACCTAGTCGGCACCATGATTTTAAAAGCGGGTCTCGTGTGTTGATTGTGCCCTGCATTGCATGCTTGGTGAGGGGAAAATAAAGATTCCCAGAGGTCCCCCCTTGGGCTTCTCCCCACCTTGCCTGCCGCCGCTAGGCTGTTGGCATCAAGCTGTTACGTCGTGATGTTTTTTCCACCGTTACTTTTGGGAACGTAAAAGTAGACGAAACAGAAGTCTCCTTGATAAATCAGCAAGGTCTCCTTTTCCCTGCTTTTTAACTCTCTATTTGGGTGGGTGAAGGAAATTTCGATTTTGTTTTGTACCGGGGATCCAGGAGGGTGGCCACCCATAATTTGTTTTTTTTGAGGCCTAATGCAGGACTTTTGGGAGGAAATGGAGCATCCAAGCATCTGTGAGAGTGGAGCCTTGATTTCCCAAGCTCTAGGCAGGGGCACTAGCAAACTGATTTTCCCATCTTCCTCCTCCGCCTAAAATTGCGCCAAACCCTTTTTCCAAGGCAGGAAGTCGGTAACGCGGTGCTAGAATACCCCCTCCCCCTCCTCCTCCTCCCGCTCTGGCACGGGCTTCAACCGCCCTGACTTGCCTGAGATGTGCACCCTGAAGCTTTTGCGCCACCTTTGCACTAGCTTGGACCCCGAACCACTGCCAAAAGAAGCCCAAATGAAATTGTGAAATGCGGCCTTGTGGATTTAAAGGGAGAGAAAGGCTCCGTGTCCTCATCTTGTCCGCTCCCCCCTCCGTCGCTGTTGTTTCAGAGTGTCCAAAATCGTTCCAGAACAAATCACCACAATGCATGCTGACAAGGGCATTGTCCGCATGACCATTTTTGGTGGCTTTTCAACCTCTTCAAGCTTTTTCACTGCCCCCACTCTCGGGGCTCAACACCCCGAGGTCCGCCCGCTGTTGTCACGCCATGTGGCCCATTTCTACTGCATAATGGCATTGCCTGCGCCACAACGCTGGGCATGTGGGGGTGGAATTTTCCAGGTTTTTCCCCCACCAACAAGAAGGGTTGACGGGGGGGCCGGGGGACGTTTAAACGAGCCGGGGCGAACGAATCGGGGGGCGAACGGGGGAAGTGCGAACTTAGACTTCAGCCTCCTCAGCGAGTCCGGAAACCGGGGTACTCTTTAAAATTTTTGGCAACAAGGTTCATTACATGTCAGGCAAGGGAGTGCTCCAGCCCCCGTTTTAAAGGGCGGCCAGCAGTTCGCCCTTACGAAACCCACCTGATGACACAAGGGTTTTTGGGCACCCCCCCCAGCGTCGGTCTCGTTGCTTAACCCGTCCAAGCTCCGACCTGTTGGGGACGGTCTCCAAAAAAGTTCATTTAAAAACCCGGCCGGGTTTCTGTGGGCAGTGATGCCACCAAGGACCTTGGGGGAAAGAACCTTGCCCCAACCCTGCGGTTTTTGAAGGCGTGCGCCGAGCCTGAGAGCCCCCTCCCCCACAACATCCACCCACTCACCCAGGAGCTGTAAAAAGAGATATACGGCCTTGGCCGGCTACTGTCCATGTGTCGTGGTCAGTGGTTTTTCCCGGCCACAGATTCAACAACCGCTTGAAATTTTAAATGACACGTGGCTGACCAGGGCAGGGGGGCTTTTCGGGCAAAAAAATGCCTGCCGGCACTGGTTTTTGGGGCAGGCAAGGGAGACATGGGGGGAACCCATCTGTGTCCCCCAACTAAAAGGAAACATTTCCAAGGCCAAAAAGCCTAGCAATGCCGCATTCAGGTTTTTGGGCTTTGGGATGGTTTTGGGGTTTTAAAGTGTTTCTTTGCCCCCAAAACCTGGAAGACAGAAGGCTGGCTCTAGACTGGCCGCTGTACGGAGCAGGTCGTCAAATGGCGGAAGGGAAAGGGGAGGATTGGGGGCCTGGTGGTGTGGTGGACTCGGGCGATGGTGGAGGCGAAACGGAGGCTGATCCCTGACAGACTCGAGAGACATGGGCAGCTGAGGAACGCTTTTGGTGGTGGCGGAGGAGGAGGGGAGACAGAGGGTGTGACAGTGGTTGGAAGCCCGGCGTCGGGCTGGCCTTTTTTTCCAATGTTTCCTCCCTTTCAACTCATGCATTCGCTCATGTGCAGACATTTGGGGGGGGTTAATCACCTAAGGTTTTTTTGCCTCTACTTATGCGTTTAGGCAAAGGGGCATTGACATCGTGGTGAATCGAGGGCTGCTCAAAGAAGGCCCGGCTTTAGAGGTCCTGGACCTTTTTGAGGGGGACAAGCGAGGGGGGGGTTTGCGCTTACGGGGGCGGGGAATCAATCAGCGGGCTTTTGTGACCGCCCCCCCCCCTTTTTTTAACGAACCCTATGACACTACCCCATCGTCTTCCTCCCGGTCCAGTAGAAGTGCTCGCAAGCAAATTTGCTAAAAAAAACCACGTTTTATCCGCAATGTCGTCCACATCATAAAACAGGTGACTTCCGTCCTGACATTCTGCATCCAGGAGCTGCGGGGTACAACAAGAGGGATGCAAGGCGTTGCCGACCGCCCGGATTTTTGCCGATTGACCGGTTCCTTCCTCCCTGGGCATCATAACTGGTGTAGGCAGAAAAACCCCCTTTGGCCTTTTAACATCCCTTTTGCCCCCAACCGCATTTTTTCATCAAAGAGGTCCCTTTAGAAAATGGGTTTTTACAGTGTACATGGGGGGTACACGATTTACATTTGGGGTGCTTCATGTTGGGGGATTTTGGTGATGCTGAGACGTCATTTGTGGGCCCTGGGCTGGGAGGCGAGGAGGTAAGAGGGGCAGGTTTCTTAACCACTGACGGGGCAGGGTTTGCGACGCTGTTCGTTACTGGATTCACAGGGCCCCGATGACAGGCTGCGGTCCTCCAACGACGATGCTGGCATCTGTTGTACCAGCACTGGAAGGAGCACCTTCCTTCGTACCTCACCCCCTTTCCACCCCCCTCTTTGCTCCTTACCAAAGAATTTCGCTCCATGCCAAAAAAAAAGTTTGAGAAGGTAGGGTTTTGGGAAAATCTCATAAAAGACGGCAAATCACGTATTTTCAAACCCTAAATCAAAACAAAATTGCTGGATTCAAATATAACGCAAAGTAGATCTATCAAAAACTCCTGACAAATGAAAAAACACGTACTGAAATGATTTTTGGGTAAAAAAGGTATTTTTTGGCACCCATCAATTCACCCGTGGTGACACAAAATTGTGTATTCCAAAATTTAAAACCCAAAAAAATTATCAACAAAGCTGGCCTGCCCAAAGTGAAAAAAACTATTGAAATTATTCGTAATAAAAAGGGATTTTTTGGACCTATCAATTTACCTGTGGTGCTACAAAAAAATGTATTTTAAATTTAACTGGTAGATCTACAACAAAGTGGCCCGCTCAAAATGAAAAAAACCGTATCGCAATGTATTCGGATAATAAAAAGGGTTTTTTTTTTTCCCCCTAATTCACCTGTGGTGACTCAAAAAATTGCGTATTCACATTTAAGTGCAAGGTGCCTCAAGAACAAAGTTTTTAGTGCGGCAAAGTCAAAAAAAACTACTGAAATTTATTTTGGGAAAAAAAAAGGTATTTTTGGCACCTTTTAATTTTACCTGGGTGAACAAAAATTGCAGTATTAATTAAGTGCAAGGTGCTCAATGAACAAAGCGTATGCGCCCAAAATGAAAAAAAAACTACTGTAATGTATTCGAAATAAAAAGGATTTTTTTGGCACCTATTAAAATTTACCTGTGGTAACACACAATTCTGATTCAAATTTAACTGACGGTGGCTCTACCAAAACGGCTGTGCAAAAGTGCAAAAAAAACGACTGTAATGTATTTGGATAATAAAAAGGGATTTTTGGGACCTTTTCAATTCACCTGTGGTAACTACAAATTGCAGTTTAATTTAAATGCAAGGTGACTCAATGACAAAACTGTAGGCGCCCAAAATAAAAAAAAAAAACGTATTGTAAAGTATTCGATAATAAAAGAAAATTTTTTTGGGACCTATAATTCACCTTGGTGACTACAAAAATTGCTATTCACATTTAAGTGCAAGGGGGCCTCAATGAAAAAAGCTGTATTGCGCCATAGTAAAAAAAAACACGTATCTGTAATGTATTGGATAATAAAGGTATTTTTGGCACCTATCAACCTGTGCTGCTACAAAATTGCGGTTCTAATTTAACTGCAAGATTTTTTCAACAAAGGGGAATGGGGAAAATTGAAAATGACATGTCTGAAAGTTTACGATTAAAGTGGATTTTTAAACCCAACAAAAGGCCCCGTTACTAAAAAGATTGTTCCTAATTAAAAATTCAAGCTGCCAATACCCGGAAATATTTCAATAGAAAAAAGTTTTTTAATAAAATATTGCGTGCAATTCTCACTAATTTGTGAACTTTATCCATTTTCTTTATAAGCTTTTCTGTGTTCCCCCCGGGGGGCTTCCCCCCCGCTTCCCCCCCCTGCTTTTTCAGCGGTGATGCTCCCTTTTAAAAATTTTCTACCTAACTACATAAAATTTCCAATCTCTAATCTAACAATTGTAAGGATCACAGTAACTTAGAGCTTTCTCTGTGAAAAAAATAGATTTATTTTCGCGAGCTGGTGGACACAAGCAGAGCGCACGTCCTACTGCTCTGGACGTGAGAGACACTGGGGGTGAACGGAAAGGGGCTGTTCAAGTAAAAAAATGAGGTAATTGATTTTTTCTAGCCAATCGCAACCATACAATCCCATCAGACGTCGCACACACTCTCCCCCTGTTTTTCGAAGCTATTTGCTGGCCCCAAAATGACGGGAAAGCGAAAAAAAGGGTGCTTTTAAATAGATGATGCACGATTTTAACCTAAATTTTTCACATGATCTAAAATTTTCGATCAACATAAAAAAATGTGCCGATTTTTAACTTTGTCGATAAAAAACCTCAACACTTTTAATTACATTTTTTTTCTCTTTTTGGTAGCTTAAAATACAGCCTTGTAATGGAGTTTTTGGCTGCTCAATTCTTTTTGGGGCGAATTTTACATCCAAGGGTTAAATACGTGTTTTTTTTGCAGTTGTACTCAGTAAAGAAACTTGTTTTTCCACCGCCACAGAATAAATTCGTACTAATTCCCTATCCGAAGGTTAATTAAGCCTGTTTGTGCTTTTATATTTATAAAATACACGAGTTTTTAAAGGCACATACAGTCAATTTTTCCGCCCATTTGTGGAGCGCAATTTATATCCAAAGGGGTTTACCCAAGCTTCTTAGTGGGTTCACTTGGAGTCAAATACGGGGTGTGGTATTTATAAATATACAGATATTTTCATCAAACAGTGTCGTACATTTTAGAACAAACAGTATGTCAGACAGAGAGTGGGAGGCTCTTCACCTTCAGTGGCCAGAGGCACAAACATTCCAGGCCCAGGTCGCAGCACAGCAAGCGGACGTCGCAGCAAGGGTCACTCAGTGAGGCCACAACTGCCGCTGTCATCTAGCGGCCGTGAGTTGTTCAGCAACCGAATGGTTCTTGATTGGTTGACTAGGTCATCCACTTCCTCCCAGATGACATCTGACAACCCCAGCCAAGAGTCGGGGGGAACATCAGACACAACCCTTAGTTGGCATGGCCGGGAGCGGGTCAGCAGCCCTCACCGTCCCTCAACCCGCCAATGTCCCATCCGGTTCCCTCAGCCAGAGATCTATATGTGGTCTGGTCTCAGCGCCACTATAAGCGAGTATGAACAATTTGAGGAGGGCAGTCAGCAGCTACTTGGCAGCGAAGAAATGGGGCCCAATATCCCCTGCTTCTGCAGTAGGCGGCAAAGTATAGATGTTTGAGAGTGGCATGCGAGGGGCATGTTGTGAGAGGTCAGCCTATGCTACCAAGACCGGTGATGAGGACAGCAGTTACGATGAAACACAAATAGATGATGATGTAGCCGACTGCAATTGGGGAGCTGGGTGAGGCAAGGCTTTCTCATCGTCGAGAAGAGGGCTCAGCTTGCGCTCAGGCAGCGGCGCAGCAGCAAGTGGGTTGTGTGTCCGTGAGTCAGCAGGATAGCAGCAGTGTGAGGTCGGAGCCAAGCGGTCACGGGGTAAAAAAACCCGCTTCACAGGTCCCAAAAAAGTAGCAGCACAGGGGCTCAGCGAGGCAGCGGCGGCAGTAGTCACTCAGTGCGGAAACGTTGGCGGTAAAAAACACTTTCGGTGTTGGGAGTTCTTTTCTAAGACACCGGAGGAGTCGAATATGGGGATATGAGAATCTGTGAGCAGAAGGTGAAGCGTGGCCAAAGGGAGCTAACGTTGGAAAAAACGGCCCTGCGGTTGCAAAGAGACAAAAAAATATGCTCCCAACCAAACCTAAGGTGCAGAAGTGACCGTTGGTCCTGTCCAAGTTGGGTTTGGGAAAATTGGGATTTTTCCCTTTTCCCTATGGGGCTCGCACCGTTCAGGGGGCTAATTTGGGTTTGCCGGGGCTGAGATGGAGAGTTAAGCCAAATTTTTTTTTCCAAAAAGGGCCCGAACCCGCAAATTCATAAAAAAATGTTAGAACAGAAGGTGGGGGCCCGTCCCTTTAGGTTAACGGTTTTTTCCCAAAAGGGGCAGGAAAAGGGGGACGTCTGGGCCGTAAAATAAAGGTTTAGGGCAGTTAAAAAGGCCCTTTTCGGCCCCCTGGGTGAATTTTCTTCCTGCCCCGGGGACACCCAAAAACTTGGACAGGAGACGGCGGGGTTCTCCCCCCCGTTTCAAACCCGCGGCTCCTTTGGGCCCAAAGGGCCCCCTCCTCCTCCTTCCCCCCACCCACCACCATTTTCTCCGCCCCCAAAAATAAAGCTTTTCATACCACATGTGTAGGGCACAGGGTTCAAAGCAGTTTTTACACCTGGTTCCTCGGCGAAAGGGAAATCACACCCGGGGGGGAAATGCTTGGGTTTGCAGCAAGAAAAAAAAGATGTGTGGCCCCCCTTTTTCCCCGCCCAACTGGGAAAATCGGAAACCCGGTGACGGGGCAATGGGAGGAACATGGTGTTTCCCCGCTGCACCGGGGGGGGATGGTTTCCAAATTTCGGGCCCCGTATGGCGCAGGTGTTTAATTTGGTTGGGAAAAAGGTTCCTTTAAGTCTTCCACCGATCTTTCAAAAATTCGAAAAAGGCCAAAGGAAAAATGTGCATGGAAATTCAAACCATTCCTACAAAGCCCGGAACAAACCCCCCAAGGGGTTGCAGCGGCAGAACGGCCTCCCCCAAAACCTCTTTATATGCATGTTTAAACCCCTTTTGGGAAAAACCAACCCACCCTTTGGACCCACTGTATGAACAAGGGAAAAGGCCCATTAAAGATTTTTTGATGATCCAGGCGGGGCAAAGGGGTACTCCCCTGTGTAAAATTTGATGTCAGCAAATTTCAGCTCTTTCGTGACACCCGCCTTTTGGTTTTACCATTGAGGAGGCCCGTTTTTTTGTCACTTTCAAAATTGCTGCCAGTTTCTCCATCTTCCCCCAACCAACTTTACCAATGGTATTGCCACCCCCCTACCCCAATTTTTTGTCATTTGGGGCCAGTCTATGACCTCATGGCTGCTGAGCTTTGCTGGTTTCCGTGACATCCAACTGTGTCTTTTTGCCAATCTCTGACCTTTTTGCTGCTGCTGCTGTTGTTGCTGCTGGGAAACCCACACACTGTGCAAATGTGCCAAATCTCTGACCTCAAAGCTGCTGCTGGGTGCTGTTTTTGCTGCTGCGGTCACCTAAACACTGTGTCATTGTGCCACTCCCCTGACCTCATGATTTTTGCTCCTTTCTGTCACCTCCACCTGTGTCATTGTGCCACTCCCGTGGCCTACCCCCTGTTTTTTCCACCTCCCGTTTTCATTTTTTCCCCTGTCTGGGCCCCATGCTGCTTTCTGTTGTGACCTTACACTGTGTGTTTTTTGCCCAAATCTGTGGCCTACACTGTTTTGTCCCCCTCCAGAAAGGGCCCTTTGTGCCACCGTTTCCTCATTTTCTGCTGCTGTGGGCTGCCTTTGCCCCACTCTCTGTCCTTTTTGCCTTTTTGTGGCCTACTCCGTTTTTTCCACTCCAGAATGTCATGGTGCCACTGTCTGACATCATGCTGCTTCTGCTGTCATGACCTCCACACTATGTCATTGTGCCACTCTTAGGCCTACTACTGTTTTGCCACCTCGAGACTGTCATTGTGCCACTGTCTGATCTCATGCTGCTGCTGTGGCTGCTGCCGTGCCCTCCACTCTGTGTAATTGTGCCACTCTGTGGCCATACTACTGTTTTTGCCCCCTCCAGAATGTCATTGTGCCACTTCCTGACCTCATGCTGCTGCTGTCTTGACCTCTACACTGTGTCATTGTGCCACTCTGGGGCCCTTTACACCTGTTTTGCCACCTCCAGAATGTCATTGTGCCACTGTCTGACTCATGCTGCTGCTGCTGTTGTGACCTCCAAAACTGTTTTCATTGTGCCACTCTGTGGCCTACTACTTTTTGTTCACCTCCAGAATGTCATTGTGCCACTGCCTGACCTTCCCTGCTGCTGTCGTGACCTCCACACTGTGTCATTGTGCCACTCTGTGGCCTACTACTGTTTTTCCACCTCCAGAATGTCATTGTGCCCCTCCCTTTACCTCATGCTGCTGCAGCCGTGACCTCCACTCTCTGTCATTGTGCCACTCTGTGGCCTGTTTTAGCCACCTCCAGAATGTCATTGTGCCACTGCCTGACCTCATGCTACTGCTGTGGCTGCTGCTGTGGCTGCTGCTGTGACCTCCACATTGTGTCATTGTGCCACTCTGTGGCCTAGTCCTGTTTTTGCCACCTCCAGAATGTCATTGTGCCACTGTCTGACCTCATGCTGCTGTGGTTTGCCGCCGTCCCCTCCACACTCTGTCACTAATGTTGCCACCTGAGCTTCAGCTTGTTTTTTTTCCAGATTTTGCTGCCATGACTTTATCAGGCTACATTCCCGCTTCAGTTTTTGGTCAGTTTTGCCCTCTTAAGTGCCCATGGAATTTTATAGTGAAGCGATTCTAAGAGCGGCAGCAGTCATGTGCGTTTTCATATATAAAACACAAAATTGTATGAAGACAAACCAAGCTCCCTCTGCATATTTAAGCATGGCACAACATTCTACAGCACCCTGCAGGCTCTGTGCAGCCTGGAAATAGCCGTTTTTTAACGCGATTCGTTAAAATGCGATGAAGTGACCGAACCAAATTTTTTAGAAATTCGCCCATCTCTAAACGTGACACCATGGATGCTTTTACACAGTCGCATTGAATCACATCTGACAGATGTCTCCTGATCCGAATTTTCAAAGGACCTGTCATACACCCCACATACTATAAATTACAGATGTTACAATTTATAAGACATATACTACAAATTTATTACATCAATTTTAATATGGTCTTATCTGATAAATATATCCATCCCTCATTGAAATAAAACTTGTCGCATTATTTGTATATGGACATGCTACAAATTTTTTTTGGGCCACACCTGTTTCTTCAAAGAGTGTACTCTATTTTTTGTCTGCTGTAGAACCTTACCGGAGTAAGCTCTTGCCTGTAATCTGTTACACGCTTCCTGTTCCAAAGATGGATACACTGAATCATCTGTGCAATTTCACCTAATCCGCTCAAGTTCTTCAAACGGAAAATTATTCACCACATGACTAGATTGGCAAGAGGTAGTCAATATCGTAGAATTCCTTGCTGTGGTTTCTATATGGAATGACTGATACCCCAGTGTCCCTCCTGTCCAACAAAGTAATATCCAAATAAAGAATACATTCCGGTTGGTGTTGAAATTTAGATTTCAAATTCATGGAATTAACATTGATATATTTCACAGGAGCAGGTCATCAATATAAAGACCAAACCACCCGATATGGGGGAGGAATGCGCTACATTCATTGAACAAAAAAATTCTCCTCCCATTCTGCCATAAAGATGTTTGTAAGGGATGGAGAAAAATGTGCGCTAATTGAAGCACCCTGTAATTGCAAAAAGAAAAATCTATTAAACATAAAATAATTATGGCTCAAAAGATATTACACTGCCTCCACCAAAAAAATAGTTTATTCTCTGAATATGAACTATAACGACTCAAAAAATACGTTAGGCAGTGAAGGGCTTCTACGGAGGTAATCAGATGTTTGGTGTCTCTAATATAACTTGGAACCTGCCTGATGAGGGGCTGAAGCTGGTGGTCTACCCACTGTCCTAGTTTACCATTCAGAGAATTAATCCCTGAAACTATTGGCCAAAGGAGGGAGTGAGAGAAATTACCAGTAAGGAGTGATAAATAAGAATCACTGGATTATCTATGATATTAAACGGTCTGCCACAGTACGTGAGATAACTTTTAAATATACACCCTATTCCAAGAACTTCTTCATCCTTAATCTGTACTGTATAGGATCCCTTTGAAGCTTCTTATATGTATTTTGATCCTACAAAATCTTCATATTCTCTCCTATATACAGTTGAAACCAGAAGTTTACATACACTATATAAAAAGATATGTTTTTCACACTATCTGACATGAAATCAGAATAAACCTTACCTGGTTTAGGTCAATTAGGATTACCAAAATTATTTATCTTTGCCAAATGCCAGAATAATGAGAGATAATTTTTTAAAGGCATTTTATTACTTTCTGCAAAGTCAAAAGTTTACATATACTAGGATTACTATGCCTTTAAATAATTTGGTACAGCCCATATGATGATGTCATGTCTTTGGAAGCTTCTGATTTACTGACATCATCTGAGTTAATTAGAGACACACCTATGGATGCTTTTATTGCACACCAGAAACACACTGCTTCTGTGTCTGACATCATAGGAAAGTCTAAAAAAATCAGTCAAGATGTCAGGTACAGAACTGTGGACTTGCACAAGTCTGGATCATCCTTGGTTGCAATTTCCAGATACCTGAAGATGCCTTGTTCATCTGTAAAAACAATCATACACAAGTACAAACAAGATGGTAATGTCCAGCCATCATACCGTTCAGGAAAGAGATGGGTTCTGTGTCTCAGAGATGACTGTGCTTTGGTCGGATATATGCATATCGACCCAAGAACAAAAGTAAAAGACGTTGTGAAGATGCTGGTGAAAGCTGGTAAGATTGTGTCATTATCTACAGTGTAAAGAGTACTGTATCATCCTAGGCTGAAAGGCCACTCTGCCAGGGAGAAACCATTACTCCAAAAGAAACATATAAAAGCCAGATTAACCCCTTACCAACATATGACCATGTGACGTATGAGTACGTCATAATGCCGGTAAGTGGCTTTGTAGAGTGATCGCAGTGCTGCTAATGGCGCAGATAATTGCAGCTAACACACAGCGGTTTCAGTGCGGTGGGGGGGGTGTTGGGGGGGGGGCGCCGCCACCCCCCAGCGCTGTTTGACCCCTTAGCTGCTTCGGCTAAGATGGCTGTAGTACCTTAATCAATGAGAAATGGTACGGCACTCCGTTCCTCACTGCGATTGGGACACCCGCGGCAAAATCGGGACACCCGCGGCCTTTGTTTAAAAGTGAAAGCAGATAACACAAAAAGCTGTGATATCACAGTCAAGCTATACTCTGCTACATCTGTACATTTTTAGAAACATGTCCTCTGGTCTGACGAAACTAAAATCAAATGCTTGGCCATAATGACCATTGTTTTGTTTGAAGGAAAAAGGGTGAAGCTTGGAAGCCTAAGAACACCATCCCATCTGTGAAACGGGGGTGGCAGCATCATATTGTGGGGTTGTTTTGCTTCAGGAGGGACTGGTGCACTTCGCAAAAGAGATGGCATCATTAGGAAAGAAAATTGTGTGGCAATACTGGAGCAACATCTCAATACATCAGCCAGGAAGTTAAAACTTGGGGGAAAATGGACAATAACCCAAAACATACTGCCAAACTGTTTACAAAGTGGCTTTAGGATAACCAAGTCAATGTTTTAGAGTGGCTATCCCAAAGCCCTGATCTCAGTCCTATTGAAAATGTATGGGTAAAGACAGGTGCTAGCAAGGTGACCTACAGTTGCATCAGTTATGTCAGGAAGAATGGTCCAACATTCCTACCAAATATTGTGAGAAGATTGTGGAAGGATATCCAAAACATTTGATCCAAGTCATACAGTGGAAGGGCAATGCTACCAAATACTAATGAAATGTGTGTAAAGTAATAAAAATGCCTTCAAAAATTCTTTCATTATTCTGGAATTTGGCAAATATAAATAATTTTGGTAATTCTAGTTGACCTAAAATGGGTATGTTTTATTCTGATTTCATGTCAGATAGTGAAAAAAACATCCATATCTGTCTTTTTATATAGTGTATGTAAACTTCTGGTTTCACCTGTAGTTCTGTATCTAAGACCACCATGGATTTGTATTTTGATGCCATGATCTATTATAGCTTATAATGCTGTGATGTGTCATTAAAAAGCAATTCTTCAGAACAATTATTGCAGCTAGATTTTCTTGGGTTCATGCTGCAAGTTCTCTAGAAACTGTGAAAAACAAAACAGATTGTACATCATATATGCTAGGTTCCAGATTTAGTACTGACAGCCTTGCTCTAATGCTGTAATGAATTGTTAGGAAACAGCATGTTAGATCACAGAACATATGAAAAATGTAAAAAATTAATTCAACTTTGTCTGTTAAAAAATAAAGTCAAAGGAGAAAATTTACCCATAGTGTTGTAGATGGAGATCTAAACTTACATGTCTGGAAACATGATGCAAACTGTGCAGAATTTATGACACAATATATTGTTTGCATCTCATTTAGAAACTTTCTATTTCCTTTTTACTTTATGTCTGGTATACATAGGGTGTCATCCATGAAAACTGTCTAAGTGCAAAATTATCTATGTTGCCCATAGCAACCAATCAAAGCTTGGCTTTAATGCCCTTCACTGCCATTGTAGGTTTATCTTTCTTTACCAGAAGGATAGTTTTATATGACCAGGCTTCTGTAGAATGATGCAGGTGGCATAATAATTAGAGATGGGTGAATTTCTCAAACATTCGATTCTTCGACTTTGCCGAATTTCCCGACAAAATTCTTCTCGTCCCGAAATAATTCTGGACGAATCGCGTTAAAAAACAGCTATTTCCTGGCTGCATAGAGCCTGTGGGGTGCTGTAGAATATTATGCCATGCTTAAATATGCAGAGGGAGTTTGGTTTGGTCTTCATACAATGCTGTGTTTTAGTATGACACGCACATGACTGCCGCCGCTCTTAGAATCGCTTCACTCTAAAATTCCTTGGGCACTTGCCCTTAGGGGCAAAACTGACCAAAAAATTGAAGTGGGAATGCAGCCCGATAAATTCATGGCAGCGCCAGCTGGAAAAAAACAAGCTGCGGGCTAAGATCCTACGATAGCGTCAAAGAACACAGTAGTAGGTTATGGAGCTGGCACAGGTCTCAGCACAGTAAAGGGATGTCACAGCAGGGGTCACTCCATGAGGCCAGAGCTTTAAACCGTCACAGAATATGACAGAACCTGTTCTGTTAAACACTGAAACATGTAGAGGCCCCCCCCCCCCCCCGAATGAGTGGAGAGGGTGTCGGCAGTAATTTTGCGTTGACGTCTCATTTTGCCCTTCCTTTCATCTGTCAGTGTCCGCTTTCAATCGCTTAATAATCCATCAGTATTGTTAAGGCCAAAAACAAACAGGAGTTGATACAAAACAGAGATAACCAGTAAATGGGATATTTGCATGTCTTCTGTGTTCTGTATCCACTCCTGCTTTTGGCTAGACAATCCTGATCCTTCCCATTCATTCTGACAGGTGAAAAGAAGGGAAAAAATAAACATAGTGGCAACGTCATAGAGTGGTGAGTGTGGAAAAAAGCATTAGGAAACCACAAGGTGTTCCAGTGAGACAGCGGTCACTTGACAGCAGCCACTGCCACTGCCTGACCTCATGCTGCTGCTGTCGTGACCTCCACACTGTGTCATTGTGCCACTCTGTGGCCTACACCTGTTTTGCCACATCCAGAATGTCATTGTGCCACTGTCTGACCTCATACTGCTGCTGCTGTTGTGACCTCCACACTGTGTCATTGTGCCACTCTGTGGCCTACTACTGTTTTGTCACCTCCAGAATGTCATCGTGCCACTGCCTGACCTCATGCTGCTGCTGTCGTGATATTTGCATGTCTTCTGTGTTCTGTATCCACTCCTGCTTTTGGCTAGACAATCCTGATCCTTCCCATTCATTCTGACAGGTGAAAAGAAGGGAAAAAATAAACATAGTGGCAACGTCATAGAGTGGTGAGGGTGGAAAAAGCATTAGGAAACCACAAGGTGTTCCAGTGAGACAGCGGTCACTTGACAGCAGCATGAGTACTCCACAGACTGGCACAATGACTAATTCTGGAGGTGGCAGCAACATCAGGAGCCCACAAAGTGGCACAATGACACAGTGTGAAGATGACATCATCAACAGCAGAAGCATGAGGTCAGAGAGTGGACTATTCGGCTGTCACTAGCCTGGCAAATCAGCATGCTGCGGGCCATGTGCGCAAGTGACTCTGAGGAACTCCCTGCCAACATCTCCACTGTATACTGCCACGGTGCTTGCGGGTCATCTGCCTCGTCTTCCTCATCTCCATCTACCTCCTCCAGCTGTTCCTGCTCCTCCTCTCCTGTCACCAGGGTAGAAAAACCACTCATTTCACCAGAAAATGCGTATGCTCCAATTTCCTCCTCCTCCTCCTCCAGTTCAGTCCCCACCGGACTCATGTGGCCCCGAGATGTAGTCGCTACGTCTCCAGTCTCCCTGCCCAAACAGATTTTTCAGCATCTGTTCCAGGACATGAAGCAGTGGAATGACGTTATTCATCCCGTAGTCCTGGCGACTGACAAATAACCTTGCCTCCTCGAATGGCCTCAGAAAATGGCAGGTGTCACGCATGAGCTGCCACTGGTTGACATCAAAGTTACACAGGGGAGTACTCCTGTCCACCTGTATCATCAAAAAAATTGTTAATGGCCTTTCTCTGTTCATACAGTTGGTCCAACATGTGCAGGCTGGAATTCCAACAGGTGGAAACATCGCATATCAGCATGTGTTGGGGGGAGGCCGTTCTGCCGCTGCAACTCGCGGAGGGTGTTCCTGGCTTTGTAGGAATGGATGGAGTGCATGCACAGTTTCCTGGCCATTTCAGAATCTTCTGAAGATCGGTGGAAGACTTCTTGAACCTTTTCACAACCAGATTGAACACATGCGCCATGCTGGGCGCATGGACCATCCCTCCTCGGTGCAGCACGGACACCATGTTCCTCCCATTGTCCGTCACCATGGTTCCGATTTGCAGTTGGCGCGGAGAAACCACACATCGATTTCTTGCTGTATGATGCGGAGCAGATCCTCCCCTGTGTGACTTCGCTCGCCGAGGCAAGCCAGGTGTAGAACTGCGTGACACCGCTGTCTTGGCTACAGGCTCTATGCTAGGGATGTGCTGCACCTAAATGGGGAGGGTGCATCTGTATTTGGTGACAAAATGGCCAGGAAGTTGGAGGAATATTTAAACTAGACACAGGGGGGGGGATGGTATCTACAAAGATTGCATGCAAGATAGTGAAGACAGTGAGCTGGGAATAAGTAATAAATCAGGGGGTGTAGCAATAGTTAAAAATATCAGGGAGAAAGAAATAAAAACTGAAAAATCTCTAAATTGCATGCTGACCAATGCCAGGAGTCTGACCAACAAAATAAATTAACTAGAATTACTAATAGCTGAAGAAAAATATGACATAGTGGGGATAATAGAGACATGGCTGGACGAGAGCTACGACTGGGCGGTTAACTTACAGGATTACAGTCTATTTAGAAAGGATCGTAAAGACCGGAAAGGGGGAGGTATCTGTCTCTATGTAAAATCCTGTCTGAAGCCAACACTGCGGGAAGATATAGGTACAGGTAATGAACAAGTGGAATCATTATGGGTAAATATACATGGGAGTAACAATAACAATATAATATTAATAGGGGTCTGCTATAGGCCCCAAAGTATAACAAAAACCCATAGAAGATGTACTCCTCAGGCAATAGATGAGGCGGCTAATCAGAAGAGGTTATTATTATGGGCGACCTTTAATATCCAGACATCAATTGGGAATCTGAAACCTGTAGCTCTCACAAAGGAAACAGGTTTTTGTCAATAACTAATGATTAGTGTTGAGCGATTGCGTTGGCCATCAACATCGGTCGATGGTCGATAGTCGACCATCATCGACAAGAAAGTCGATAGTGAGCAGTCAATTTGAGCGATGACCATTAAGTCTAGGAAGCAACAACACCTTCATTCTTACACCAAACAGGGCTGGAGAAGCTGGAATTAACATCCACAACAGTCAAATGCATACGTGCTACTTTTTAGGCAAAACCACTTAGGTTATAAAAGCCACAGAAAAAAAACACACAACATTCACTATCCCTGTCTTGTACCACAGCATGACCCTTAAACCTGCATCACCCACAAAATTAAAAAGTGCCAGAAGGCAGTATGATTTGAAACCATCTCTACTTGAACTGGACATTGAATATCCCTTTTCCTGGAACGCAGCATGAGCCCCAAACTTGCATGACCCCAGATTTTTAAAAATGCCGGAAAAAAGGAGTCTTTCAACCACCATTTTAGTTTCACTGGACATTGACTATACCTGTCCTGGGCCACGCATGAGCCCCAAACCTGCATGACCCCCAAATTCAAAAGTGCCGGAAAAAAGAGTCTTTCAACCACCATTTTAGTTGAACTGGAAATTGAGTATATCTATCCTGTACCACAGAATGACCATTAAACCTGTCTGACCCACAGATTCAATTGTGCCGGGAAAAGTAGTCTTTCAACCACCATTTTATTTTCACTGTACATTGACTATATCTGTCCTGTACCGCAGAATGACCATTAAACCTGTCTGACCCACAGATTCAAAAGTGCCGGGAAAAGGAGTCTTTCAACCACCATTTTAGTTTCATTGGACATTGACTATACCTGTCCTGGGCCACAGCATGAGCCCCAAACCTGCATGAACCCACAAATTAAAAAGTGCCGGAAAAAGGAGTCTTTCAACCAACATTTTAGTTTCACTGGACATTGACTATACCTGTCCTGGGCCACAGCATGAGCCCCAAACCTGCATGACCCCCACATTAAATAAGGTCCGGAAAAAGAGTCTTTCAACCACCATTTTAGTTTCACTGGACATTGACTATATCTGTCCTGTACCGCTGGAATGACATTAAACCTGTCTGACCCACAGATTCAAAAGTGCCGGGTAAAGGAGTCTTTCAACCACCATTTTAGTTTCACTGGACATTGACTATATCTGTCCTGGGCCACAACATGAGCCGCAAACCTGCATGACCCCCACATTTAAAAAGTGCCGGAAAAAGGAGTCTTTCAACCACCATTTTAGTTTCACTGGACATATACTGTCCCTGTCCTGGGTAGCGCTTGCCCCTCCGTATGAGTGCGGACCAATTGAGCTTCACTTGGAAATACTGGTGGTTAACGCTCCTTTTCCACCAGGTGCCCTTTTTCTTGGCATTCTTTTCTATTTTTACTCAACGTGCTGGAGGAATTGTCTCTGTACTTTGTTCTCTGTCCGTGCTCCATACTCCATGTCCGCTGAATACCCGACATCTGGTCAAGTTTTCCTGTACCTCCCTGGTACAATTCAGAGGAATTTTTTTTACCAGCTATTTTGGACATGCAAGTTTTTTAGTAGTTTAATTCTAGAAAACATATTTTTAAAATAGGATGGAATGCCACCATGTCTTTGTTTCTCTTTTTTTAATTATATTAAATGTGTTGTCTCAATACAGGGATTGATAGCTATGTTAAAGATCTTGCAAAAACAAGTCACTTTGCAATATGTGTCCATTAACAGTGTCCTACCTATTCCTGTTTTTGATAGCACCATCACCCTTGAGCCACTCTTGACAATTGTGAAGAACAAATGTCTGTTAGAAACAACATTTTTTATAATAGGACCTGTAGTATAGCTGCATTTCAAAGCAAAATGCCCCCAAAAATTCAAAGCATGACCCTTGAGCCACTTTGGACAATTGTGAAGAACAAATGTCTGTTAGAAACAACATTTTTTTTATAATAGGACCTGTAGTATATGCTAGATTTCAAAGCAGCATGACCCAAAAAAATTATAAAAATGACTTCTCAGCCACTGTTAAAAATTGTGAGGGAGAAATGCCACTTAGAAGCCACATTTCTGTTCCAAAGGACCATGATTATTGCTGTATCTCACAGCTACATGACCCCAAAAAATTATAAATATGACTTCTCAGCCACTATTAAAAATTGTGAGGGAGAAATGCCACTTAGAAGCCACATTTCTGTTCCAAAGGACCATAATTATAGCTGTATCTCACAGCAACATGACCTCAAAACCATTGACAATGCAAAAACTTCTAAAGATAAAGTGAGTAAATGGAATACGGTGTTGTCATTAAACCTTGGTGTCTTTAAAGTCTCCTAACAGCAAAACCAGCAAAATGAACTTTTGGGGAAAAGAGAATAAAAATAGCAGTAGAAATGATCATTTTAAAAAACATTTTTCAAGGAGACCATTTCTGTTTGAAGAGGAAATTGTGAATTTTAGACCGGCAACTAATCGGTGACCTCGGAAATTTGGGGGGCCAAAACATCATCAGGATGCATGCCTGATTCAATCTGATGAAAGTCAAACGATCCACATTATCTGTGGAAAGCCGGATGCGTTTGTCTGTAATGACTCCTCCAGCTGTGCTGAAGGTCCGCTCAGATATGACGCTGGCTGCTGGGCAGGACAACACCTCTAGGGTGACGAGCCAGCCGGGCCATTGCCCATTTTGGATACCCAGCAGTCTATTGGGTCCGGAACACATAAAAAAAACATGGGTGTTGAGACGCAGATATCGTGCACCATGATCTTAAGCTGGTCTCTGTGTTTTGGTTGTGTGCCCTGATTTGCATGCGTTGGTGAGGTGGTAAACAAAGATTGCCAGGGGTCACCCATTAGGCTTCTCCCAAACCTTGCCGCTGCTGCCGCAAACGCCTACTGGCACTCTACTGTTTGTCACTCACTGATGTTGTTCCACCGTGACTTTTGGGGAACGTGAAGCAGACGCAACAGATGTCTCCAGTTGATCAATCAGCAAGGTCTCCATTTTCCTGCATTTTACTCTCAAATTTGCGTGGGTGGAAGGAAAGTGCTGAGTTTTGTTTTGTACCGGGGATCCAGGCGGGGGGCCACCCAGTAACTGTTGTCCATTTTGATGGCCTTAATGCGAGGATCATGTTGGAGGAAATGGAGCACCCAAAAGCACTCATGTGAGAAAAGGAGCCTTGATTTCCCAAGCCTCTGGGTTTGGGGGCACTAGAAAACTGATCTTTCCAACCTCTTTTTCCCAAAGGCAGGGACGTGGGTAAACGTGGGTGTCTAGGAATACTCCTCCTCCTCCTCCGCTGCCTCCGGCACAGCTTCAACACAGCCCTGAGTTGCCTGATATGATGCACCTTGAGAGCTGATGCGCCACCTTGCACTAGCTCTGGACCCCGAACCACTGCCTAATGAACACCGATGAAATTGTGAAACTGTCGGGCCTTTTTGGATTTGACGGAGAGAAAGGCTTCGTGTCCGCATTTTGGGGTCCGTCTCCTCCTCCGTCGCTGGCGGAACCTGTTGTTTTCAGAGTGCCCAAAACGATCGTTCCAGAACTAAGATCACCACAATGCTCATGCTGAAAAGGGGCATTGTCCGCACTGACCATTTTGGTGGTTTCTTCAAAACTGGCAAGGATGGTGCAGAGCTCTTTCACCTGCCTACACCCCTCGGTGGCTCAACACCCCGAGGTCCGCACCGCTGCTTGTCAGGCCATGTGTCACTTTGTACTGCGTAATGGCATTGCGCTGCTGCCACAATCGCTGGAGTATGTGGAGGATGGCACCCAGCCAGCGCTCGGTCTCGTTGCGGAGAGCCGTCCACAGCTCCTGACCTGTGTGTGGACGGTCTCCAAGATAGATTAATTTCAACACGGCCTGGTTTCTCTGGGCACGTGATGGCACCAGAAGACCTTGGGGGGAAAAAGAACCCTGCACCACCCCTTTGCGGTTTTTGAAGAGCGTGCGCCGAGCCTGAGAGCCACCGTCACCCCCAGAGACATCCACCCAGCTCACCCCAGTGAGCTGTCCAGAGATATAGCGGCATTGCCGTGCTTACAGTCCATGGGGTCGGTGGTCAAAATGGACTTTTCCGGACACAGATGCAGACAACGCACTTGAAATTTTAGGGGACACATGGCTGGCCAGGCAGGGGACGGCTTCTCTGGCAAAGAATGCCGCTCGCATCTGGATTGGGGGCGGGCAAGGGCCATAAACGTGGGGGAAACCCCATCTGTGTCCACCAGACGGAAAGGCAACTTTTCCCAAAGGGCCCAAAAAAGCCGGGCAATGCCGACATTCAGGTTTTTGGCTTTGGAGGGTTTTGGGGTTTTAAAGTGTTTTTCTTCTCCCCAAACCTGGAAGACAGAAGGCTGGCTGCTAGACTGGCCGCTGTACCGGCGTGCGGGTCGTCAAACTGGTGGAAGGAGAAGGGTAGGAAAGGGTCTCTGGTGCTGCTGGTGGTACTTGGGCGCCGGTGAGGCTGAAGCGGAGGCTGAATCCCTGAATCATGACTCTGAGAGACATGGGCAGTCGAGGGAAAGCTTGGGGGTGGCGGAGGAGGAGGAGGCGGAGAACAAGGGTGTGACAGTGGTTTTGGAGCCCGCGTCGTTCTGGCCTTTTTTTGGCCAAGTGTTGCCTCCATTTCAACTCATGCAATTCGCTACATGGTACTAGACATTTGGTGTGGTTAACCACCTAAGGTTCTTGCCTCTACTTATGCGTTTATGGCATAGGGGGCATAGACAACGCTAGGGTGAATCAGAGGGTTGGTCAAAGAAGGCCCAGGGTTGAAGGTCCTGGACCTTTTTTGACGGCGATAAGCGAGGAGCGGGGTTGCGCTGACCGTGGGGGTGCGGAAATCATATCAGCGGACTTCTGCGACCCGGCCCTCTCCCTTTTTGAGGCGGAACCCGTACTGACACTACCCCATCGTCTTCCTCCTCGTCCAGTGATGAAGCGCTCGCAAAGCAAATTCTGCTGAAAAGACCCACGTTGGATCCGCAATGTCGTCCATCATCATCATCAACACAGGTGACTTCGTCGTCCTGGGCATTTGCATCCAGGAGCTGCGGGCTACAAGCAAGAGGGGACTGCAAGGCGTTGCCGACCGCCCCGGATTTTTTGCCGATTGACCGGTTTCCTTCTCCTCCTCTGATGGCATCAGTAACTGGCGTCAGAGCAAGAAAATCATCCTCTTTGGCCTCTTTATCTTTTAACATGCCTTTTGACCCCAAACCCCATTTGTCATCAAAGAGGTCTTCAGAAATGGATTATCCACCCGTGGTGGGTACACGGTTTGACATTTGGGCTGCTTCTGTTGGATGGATGCTGATGAATGCTGATGACGACATTTGTAGCCGTGACTGGGAGGACAAGGAGGTAAGACTGCTGGATGGAGTTTGCATTAAAACCCCTGAAGAACAGATTGGCGACGCTGTTTCGTTTACTGAATTCACAGGGCCTGACCCAGCGATGACAGCCTGAGGGCCTCAACTGACGATCCCTGCATCGTGTTGTCGCCAGCACTGGAAGGAGCACCTTCTCTCGTACCACTACCTCCATGTCCACCCCCTCTTTGCTTCTTACCACCTGAATTTCGCTCCATGTTCAGAATAAAAAATTTGAGAGGTATGAAGATTTTGGAAAGTCTCTTTTTAAAAAGACGACAACCACTATTTTCAATCCCCAAATCAAACAAATTGCTGGATTCAATATAACTGCAAGTAGAAACTATCAACAAGCTGGCCTGCGCCAAAGTGAAAAAACAACGTATCTGAAATGTATTCCCGGATAATAAAGGTATTTTTGGCACCTATCAATTCACCTGTGGTGACTAAACAAAATTGCTGCATTCAAAATTAAACCTGCAAAGTAGATCTTCAACAAAGCCTGGGGCCCGCGCCAAAGTGAAAAAAACACGTATCTGAAATGTATTCGGATAATACCCAAAGGGATTTTTGGCACCTATCAAATTCACCTGTGGGAACTATAAAATTGCTGATTCAAATTTAAGTGCAAGCTGCCTCAATGAACAAAGCTGTAGTGCGCCAAAGTCAAAAAACACGTATCTGTTATGTATTCGTATAATACAAGATATTTTTGGCACCTTTCAATTCACCTGTGGTGACTATAAAATTGCTGTATTCAAATTTAAGTGCAAGCTGCCTCAATGAACAAAGCTGTAGTGCGCCAAAGTAAAAAAACACGTATCTGTTATGTAATCGTAAAATACAAGATATTTTTGGCACCTTTCATTTCACCTGGGGTGACAATAAAATTGCTGGATTCAAATTAAGTGCAAGGTGGATATATCAACAAATGTGGAATGGGCAAAATTGAAAATGAACACCTATCTGAAATGTATAAATGATAATAAAAGTGGAGTTTTGCACCTACAAAAAGACCTGCAGTTACTAGAAAAGATGGCATCCTATAAGTTCGGCTGCCCAATATCCAGAAAACATTTCAATAGAAAACTGTTAATAATAACGCTATTGCAGTGCAATGTCTACACTAAGTCTGGGTGAACTTTATCTAGTATTCTTCATAGAGCATGTCTGTGTTCACCCGCGGGGGCCACCCCTCCGTTCCCCCCCGTGACTTTACAGCGGTAGATGCTCCTTTAAAATTCTCTACCTAACTACATAAAATCTTCCCAAACTTAATCTAACTAAATTGTAAGGATCACAGCTAATAGTAGAGGTTTCTCTGTGAAAGAAATATATAATTTTGCTGAGCTGTTTGGATACAAGCAGAGCGCATGTCCTTCTGCTCTGAGACGCTGAGAGACACTGAGGCTGAACAGGAAACGCTGTTCTATGTAAAACGAGGTCATGTGATTTTTCCAGCCAATCGCAACCATACACATCCCAGTCATGACGTCGCACACACATCTCCCCTGCTCTATTCTGTAAGCTGATTAGCTGGCCGCCAAAATGACAGGAAGCGCCGAAAATGGCGCGATCTTAATAGATGATGCACAGATTTTAACCTAAATTATCGCATGATCTAAAAAATCCGATCACCATAAAAACTGTGCCGATTTCAACTTTGTCGATAAAAATCGCTCAACACTACTAATGATAATTACCTTTGCCAAATGGTGCAAGAACCGACTAGAGGAAAGGCCCTTCTAGACTTAATATTGACTAATAGACCTGACAGGGTAACAAAGGTTCAGGTTGAGGGGCACATGGGAAATAGTGACCATAATATAATAAATTTCCGTTTATCCTTCAATAGATTTTTTGTCAAGGAGCCACAAAAACACTGAATTTTAGGAAGGCTAATTTTATTCTGCTTAGGGAGGCCCTAAACCGTATTGACTGGAACAATGTGTTTAAATATGGCAGAACTAATAATAAATGGGATATTTTTAAAAACATCCTAGGCTACCACTGTGAGAGGTACATACCTTATGGTAATAAAATAATTAGAAACAGGAAAAACCCAATGTGGATCAACAGGGATGTAAAAGAGGCAATAAAAAACAAAAAGAAAGCATTTCAGTTACTAAAACAGGAGGGTAGTGAAGAGGCACTAAGAAGCTATAGGGAAAAAAATAAAGTGTGTAAAATAAAGATAAAGGAAGCAAAGCTGGAGACCGAAAGACGTATCGCCATAGAAAGTAAAGCTAACCCCAAAATATTTTTTAACTATATAAATAGTAAAAAGTTAAAAACAAAAAATGTTGGCCATTTAAAAAATACTGACAGAGACACAGTAGTGGGCGATGACAAAAAACCAAACCTATAAAAAACTTTTTTCTCCACTGTATTTACCGAGGAGGATGAGCTACCTGTTGAACAGAGGGATGAGGTAAACTCCAACTTAAAAGTTTCTTGTCTTACCCAAGAAGAAATGCAGCTCCGTCTTAAGAAAATTAAAATAGACAAATCCCCAGGTCCAGATGGTATACACCCACGTGTCCTAAGGGAGTTAAGTGATGTCATAGATAGGCCCCTATTCTTAATATTTATGGACTGTATGTTTAAATACATCAAAGGTCAATATAGAGATCTCTCCCAAGATTTATTTATACCCAGGACTGTATCTAGAACAAGGGGGCATCCTCTACGTCTTGAGGAACAAAAGTTTCTACATAAACATAGAAAGGGATTCTTTACTGTAAGAGCTGTGAGACTGTGGAACTCTCTGCCAGAGGAACTTGTCATGGTAAATTCACTAAAAGAGTTCAAAAAGCGATTGGATGCAATTCTCGAGCAACATAAAATAACAAGTGAGAGGGTCTAGGATTCTGGAGAGGGGTCATTGATCCAGGGATTTTTCCGATTGCCAGATTGGAGTCGGGAAGGAATTTTTCCCTAAAATGAGGACAATTGGCTTCTAACTCATTGGGGTTTTTTGCCTTCCTCTGGATCAACACCTTAGCACAACAGGCTGAACTGGATGGACGTCTCGTCTTTTTTCGGCCTTACTATGAAACTATGAAACTATGTGGTATGCTAGAGCAGTACTTGTGGAGGCTGAGATGGTGGTGGGGGTGGAGGAGGCGGACATTGGCGCAGGAGCAGCAGTTTGACAACGTGGAGGAGAAAGCAGCGTCTCCTGTCCAAGTTGTTGGTGTGCCTGGGCAGGAAGCACATTCACCCAGTGGGCCGTAAAGGATATGTACTGGCCCTGACTGTAGTTACTGCTCCACACATCCTCGCTGCCGTGCACCTTGGAACAAATGGATAACCCAAAGGCGGGCCCCACCTTCTTTTTCTACATATTTTAAAGGGCGGGAACTGCCTTTTTGGAAAAAAATTTTACGCCTTGAACTCTCCCCCCTCGGCGGGGCACAGGCCATTAACTCGAATGGTGCAGATTAACCATTTGGAAAGGGAGGACTGCAGACCAACAATTGGACAGGAGCACGGCAGCTTCTGCCCCTTGGGGTTTTTGGGGACCACCTGTTGTCTCTTGTAATTGCCTCACGAACGCGCTGCGCCATGAGTAGCGAGTACAGGACGTCTGGCCGGGAATGGCAAAGAAAAACACCCCTTTTCCAGATTTTGTGGAGCATTGACGGCTGCAATACATGCGTCTACGGGGTGCTGCGGGGCAGCGGTGGACCACCACACTACCCCGGGTTTTTCCCCCGGCCACCGAGGGGTGAGCTGCATGTTTACCGGGGCCCAGGGTTTAAAAAAGTTAGCCCCCCGGGCCCAAGCTTCATTTTCGCCCCCAGATTCTACTATCCCCATATCGCTCTTTCCGGTGTCTTAGCAAAGAATTCCACACGCCGAGACTGATTTACCGCCAACAGTCCGCACGAGTGACTACACCACCGCGCTCGCGACCCCTGTGCCCTCCCTTCTTAACTGCAACGGGTTTTTCTACCCCTTGGGCTGTTTGGCCCCTGACCTCAAACACTGCACCCTGCTGACTCACGCCACACAACCCACTTCGGGCTGCGCCGCGCCTACCGCAAGCTGATCCCCTTCCCTGACATGATGAAGCCCTTGCTCACCCCTCCAAAGGGGGGCTAAAAATCTCATTTGTGTTTCATCCCACCTGTCCTCATCACCGGCTTTGGGATGCAGAGGGTGACCCCCCACAACATGACCTCCCACCACTCTCCACATCTATACTTTGCCGCCACTGCAAGAAGCCGGGGGTATTGGCTCCATTTCTTCGCTCCAAGTAGCTGCTGACTCCCCCCAAATTGTTTACCCACTGATAGGGCGACCCAACCACATAGAGATCTCTGGCTGAGGGAACTGGATGGGAAAAGAGGCGGTTGAGGACAGGTGAGGCCACGACCCTCTCCCGGCCATCAACTAAGGGTTTTTTGAGTTCCCATCGACTCTTTGGGTGGGGGGTTGTCAGATGCATCTGGAAGAAGGGATGACCTAGCAACCAATCAAGAACCATTGGGTTTTCTGAACAACACGGCCCTAAAACAAACCGGATTTTTTGGGCCCCACCGTGTACTCCCTTTTTCTGGACGTCCCCTTTCTGTGGGTGCGACCTGGGCCTGCTCCGAAAGTTTTTTGCCACGCCTCCGCAGTAAAGAGCCGGCACCCTCGTCGACATACTGTTTTTCTAAAATGTACAGCTCTGTTTAATAAGATATCGTAAAAATAAAAACACACTCTTATTTGACTCCAAAAAGAACCCACTTACAACTTGGTAACCCTTGGGTATAAATTGCGCCCACAAATGGCCAAAAAATTTACTTTACTGGAACAACTGAGAAAAATACTTTGTTAACCCTTGGGTGTAAATTATGCAAAATAAATATGTGCCAACAATTTCCCCTTTGTACATGTTAAAATGGCGTGTATTTTTCAACACAACAACAGAAAAACCGTAATTAACCTCGGGTATAATTATGTACAGGAAAATTTCTTTTTTGGCGTTGAAAAACACAGTTTTTTTTAGTGACCACAATAGCAGAACAACTCTTATTTAACCCCTGGATCTAATTTGCGCAAAAGAAATGAGCAACCAAAAATTAAGTGGTATTTGGATTGTAAAAACGCTGTTTCTTTAACTGAGTACAACAGCAACAGGCTTAGATAACCCTTGGATATTCAATGTGCTCAAGATTATAATGTATATGCAGCTGAATTGGACGCACACTGGACTTCAATTCGAATACCCCACAAAATCAAAATTAGAACGTGTAAGAGAAGCATCTCTGAGACAAGCTTTTGAAAACCCCCCCCCCCAAATATCGCTGTATAAAAGTTAGTTCTTTGGTATGAGATATCAGCAGCAGCAGCTTCCCTACACAGCACAGTGAGAACAGTGTGAACTGCCAGCGTTGTGCCCGGACTTATTTAGTGCGGTGACGTCACAGAATCCCGCCGGTCTCTGATTCGCTTCATCTCTGCACATTTCATTTAGGCTATGCCTTTCTTCCTCCCAGACTTCTTTGCCCCATGTAACGCCATGTGCTTGCAGCCATTTTATCAATTAAAAACACGCTTCGTTCCCGCGAATCACCCCAAATTTCTGGTGGTAACGGTGGCTCTCAGGCTCGGCGCACGCTCTTCAAAACCGCAGGGATGGTGCAGGATATAGATGGGCGAATCGATTCTAACGAAGTGGAATTCGTTTAGAATTTAAGGAAAACTTTGATTCTTAACGAAGTTATTCAGCACGAAACGGATTTTGTCGGAAAATTCGGCGAAGTCGGCGAACCAAATTTTTGAGAAATTCGCCCATCTCTACCAGTAACTCTACACTCCAATTTTTGCCTTAACTTTCTCTCTGATGTCCAGTCTGATGTTATGTTATGTTACTTCATCAATGGCCTAATGCTGTGGCATACAGAAGTGATAGCAGATGTGAAATCCAACATCACTTTTACCATTACTGGAACGGCTGTAGTGTTGGATAGGAGACCATTCCCACATTATAGGAAAGCTTTTGGTAGGTCTCTGGAGGCCTTAAATGTCTGTTACTCCAGGTGATCAGTGGGGAGTGGTTTTCTGCTTGAAGTTTAGAGCAACAGGAGAGCTGGTGAGAGGAGACTCTTACCCCTAATCTTGAGGAGAGCAGGAATTGATTACATTGATGGCAATTTAGAAGTGGCAATCCTCAGAATTATCCCTGAATTTAATAACGCAGACTTTGGAGTCCGTAATATCATCTGATTACGCCTCTCTTCATTTCTTCACAGGTACGTCCTGTCTGTGGAACAGCAAGTCCCAGCCATCCCACCGCATTATATGTCTAGCTGTCTCTGCTTAGTTTAAATGGTACGTCCTGTCTGTGGAACAGCAAGTCCCAGCCATCCCCCCCGCATTATATGTCTAGCTGTCTCTGCTTAGTTTAAAATAGTACGTCCTGTCTGTTAAACAGCAAGTCCCAGCCATCCCACCGCATTATATGTCTAGCTGCTCTGCTTAGTTTAAATGGTACGTCCTTCTGTGGAACAGCAAGCCCCAGCCATCCCACCGCTTTATATTTCTAGCTGTCTCTGCTTATTTTAAATGGTACATTTTTGTCTAGATATTTTCGCCCAGCTCTGTCTTCCATAATTTATCCTGTGTTTATTTTTATAGCCATCAATCCCAGATACTCCCCTTGAAGTTTCTGCTCTGTGCAGAGCTATTTGTAGCTCCACCCGTTTACGACACCAAAAAGGCCCTAAGGGCTCATTTTGGAACTCATCATAGTTGAGTATAAGTTGCAGAGCTGTGGTCCTGGGGACCGAGGTCTGGGGGCCAATTTCACGGGCCAAATTCACAGTGGCAATTTAGAAGTGGCAACCCTCAGAATTATCCCTGAATTGAGCTGAAGTGAGCAGAAGGGAGAAGGGACTCTCGCCTTTTTGTAAGTTGCTACACTTTTTTGCATAATCCTTATTTACCATGCTTGCTATTACACTACCTTGCAGCCATCTCCCTCCTATCTTACCACCCTATCTTGCCTCAGAAAATTTTTATCCACATAAGCTCCTCTCTCCTTCCCTCACCTATGTACTCATCCCACACGCTATTTTCCCTTTTCAACCACCCCAAACCTCCAGCTCACATATTACTGCACAAACGCCGCTCATATTCATCACGACCCATCTGCTGTCTCTTTTCATTCCCCTGCTTCTCGCTGCAGGGGACATCTCTCCCCACCCCGGGCCACCTTCCTTGACTGCTCATTCCACCTCCTCCTCAGCCTCCCATAAAAACCCTGCTAACCTGCTTGCCATTTTGCTGTACGTCTTTTCTGCCCCTTTTAAGTGTGCTCTAATGAACGCCCCCATCCGTCTGCAACAAACTCACTGCTGTTCGTGACCTTTTTCTCTCCAACTCCCTCAACCTGCTGGTTCTCACAGAAACATGGCTCCAGCCATCTGACACCGCTTCCCTTGCCGCTCTCACCTATGATTGGCTACTCTTCACCCACACCCCAAGACCTGAGAACAGGCCGGGTGGAGGAGTTGGCATACTTCTCTCTCCACACTGCAAAACCCACCAGGTCCTTCCTCCGCACCTCCCTCACTTTCCCCTCCTTTGAGGTCCACACCTCAGACTCTTTCAGCCATTTACCATCAAGTCGCTTAGTTGTCTACAGACACCCCGGCTCTCCCCGCCAGTTTCTGGATGATTTTGCCGCCTGGCTCCCACACTTCCTCTCTTCTGAAATGCCCCCTCTCATCATGGGTGATTTCAACATCCCCATTGATGACCCCATGTCTCCTTCTGCCTCACAGTTTCTTTCATTAACCTCCTCTCATGGCCTCTCGCAGTTTACTGACTCCCCAACCCACAAGGATGGGAACTCTCTGGATCTGGTCTTCTGTCATCTTTCCTCAATTTCTAACTTCACTAATTCTCCTTATGCTCTCTCTGACCACAATCTTATCTCCTTCATTATCACTAATTCTCAGCCTTCTCTGGACAAACCTGCCCATCATCCATTCAGAAATATCCGCTCCATTAATACTCAGGAACTCACAGACACCATACAGTCCTCACTGCCCCCAATCTCCTCCCTCTCCTGTCCAGACCAGGCTGTCAAACGTTACAATGAAACTCTCACAACCACCCTGGACATGTTGGCACCACTCAATCGATCAAGCACATTTACAACCCTCACAGTTTTAAGAGGGCCCTGAAAATACATCTTCTCGGTCTGGCACACCAAGATACCTAACTGCTAACACACACATCTGTCACTCCCTGCACTTGGGCACTCACAGGCACTTATCTGTATATAGATGTACAGTCTGGGTGGCAGGTTCATCCATTTTTCATGTAAACCACCCCCTATTTATGAAACATGGCCGGACCATTGTAAACTTGGCACTTCTTACCGTCTCTTTCACCCATACACCCTAATAGATTGTAAGCTCTCATGAGCAGGGCCCTCACACCTTGTGTCTCATTTGTAAGTACTTTTAATGTGTAGTGACTGTAGGTTTACCCTTGAATTTGTAAAGTGCTGCGGAATATGTTGGCGCTATAGAAATAAAGATTATCATTATTATTATTATTGATGGTACTGTTGTGTATTGGTGGTGCTAGACATTAGGTCAAGACCACATGTAGAGAGGGACTGTACATATTCATGTAGTGACCATATAGAAAAGGTTTATTTTGTGTTTTTGTTTTATGTTCCTGTGCCTGAATAAAACTGGCTGAGGCAAGTTTTAAAGAGAAACCTGGTGTTGGAGTGTGCCATTAACTGTGAGGCGTTACACTATTTAAAGTTTTTAATATTCAATTTACAACGTATATGTGCCAAAGCCACATCAGAAGGTCACATGTTTCTGCCACTGACTTTTTTAAAGTGGGAAACCAGCAGGAGATGTGACACCGAGGACCTGGTCTTGGTGAGGAAATGCCAGCTCTATTCAGTCGGTAACCAATGGTTACTGACACTTGGTAGTGTTATAGGATAACTGCTATGCAGTTTTTCTCTGGAATGGCTATAGTGTTTGATGGGAGGCCATTCCCTTTCTGGAATGGCTATAGCGTTGGATGGGAGGCCATTCTCGGTCACCTTTTGACAGGTCTTTAGAGGCCTTAAAAGCTTGTTACTCCGGGTGACTGGGGGTGTGGTTTTGTGCCTGAAGTTTGGAGCAATAGGGGAGCTGGTGAAATTCTTACCCCACGCTTGTGGAGAGCCAGAATTGAGTATGGTGATATTACTGTTGTGTATTGGTGGTGCTAGATGATGGGTCCAGACCAAGTGTAGAGAGAGAGTGTACATGTTTATGTAGTGGTCAGACAGTCACGGTTTATTTTATGTATTTGTTTTATATTGCTGTGCCTGAATAAAACTGGCTGAGGCCGGAGTGTTGTTGTGCCATTAACTGTGAGATGTTGCACTATGTGTGTGTGTATTTTTTATTTTTTTTTAAATCATTCCATTTCAGAGCAGGTAGTAATGGGCATAATGGGCAAGTTTCTTGTTCTTAGTTCTTTTGCTTGATTCCCATTGTAATTTTTTTAAACAATCAATATCAAAGGGATTGACTTACCACAATGAGTAGCTTTCAACATGTAGGCAAAGCTACATGAGACTAACTACCAAATTCTCAAAATGCCAAATTACCATTAATGTTCTGATTTTACCTCCTTACATAGATAGAGGAGATCTTATATCCTGATTGTGTACACAAGCTTCTTAAGGTTATTAATCATCTCTCTCTCTCTCTCTGCTCTCATTGCTCCAGCTGCCCTGGCTGACCATGATGATGTCACTCCCTGATGTGTATTACCCTTAAAACAGGAGCTTATGTTACAGACTAAATTTAAAAGCTTTTTAGCTTTTTGCCCTATTGTTTACACCCTTCTGTTAGCAATGTACCTCTAACAACCTGAGCAAGGAATAGCAGAGCTGATATGCCAACCACTGCTGTAGAACCACCTACAACATGAACAGGAAGTGTGAGCATGAAGCTGGCTGTGAACAGCAGGTTCTTTGAATCAGAATGGCGAGAACATCCTTTTACGCACTGTTACGACTGTTTGTTAGTCAAGTTTTAAAAATTCTATTAAAATGTTTCGGGGGAATTTATTAAACAATGTACACTTTTTGTGCAGTTTTTGCAATGCCTTTTTATAAGAAGACCTCTAGACAGGGCAGAAACCTCTTCACAACATATTTACTATAATTTATACCAGAAAGGGATGTAAAATGTAGTTGAACTCTACACCAACATGTAGCTGGCATAGATTTCCATTTGTGGTGCATAAACAGTCACGGATTAAATAAATTTATTTGCTTCACACCGTTAATCCTCACCAGCTCAGCAGACACATGGACAATTGGGAGTCCAACCAACTGAACTCAGTGTAAAGTAGGAATAAGTTCAACATCCTCAGTAAAAAGGTAGAAGTTTATTCCAACATCAAAACATCAGGCACGAACAAACATAGATACTGATACCTGAAATGCGTCAGGGTCTATGTGTTTGTTTATGCCTGATGTTTTGACATTGGAATAAACTTCTACCTTTTTACTGAGGACACTGCACTTCCTATTCTTCCTACTTTACATTAAATATGTTTGCTTTACCACATCTTATTTCATTAGACTACTGTTTTAGACTAGCATATGAAACACTAGCCTGAGTACATTCCACTCTTTACGTTAACTTATTTTTCATTGTCTTTTTTATTTTTATTTGATGAGACAGTGACCAATATCAAATATATTCTGTAAACTAAAGCCAATATAAAAGATGCATTATTTTTATTACACTAATTTACTGGGTATTCCTACAAATCTAGCACAACTTAAACACGTGCTGCATGTAAAATTTAGCTGAATTAAAATCTTTCCTTTTAAAGCAAATAAAATATTCTATGTGATAAAGCAAACTTTGACTTCAAAGAAAAAGGAGTTTCAAAATTTTGTTAAAAAGATTCACAAGTTATAAATGTACAAACTACTTACAGTTATTTCAGTTATGGCAACCAAGGGATGTGTGCTGATCGTTCCATAGCACAGGTGTTTTGTTAATCTAATTTAATGATGTAGCTAAGAGCAACTCGGTGTATAGCATTTCACTTGGAATGAAAAGAACTTAGCATAAAAAAAAGTAATGAACTGGCACGAAAACACATTCATAAACAAGCTGAGAAACCTGGGAGCAAGTGCTAAAGTGGCAAAATGGATACAAAATTGGTTGAGAGATTGGTGACAGCGGGTGGAAGTCATCTAAGTTCACTGGGAGGGGAAAAGAATCAACTGGTTCTTACTTATAATCTGGAGGTCTATTTACAGGTAACAAACACCTGGGGAGTTATTAATTATTAGCTTCTTCAAAGTCCAGTAATTTTATAAATATGCAACTTTTACATTTACATTTTGACATGAGAATATATCTATGCATAATACTATATACTATACTATATACTATAGCAACTCATAATGCTAATGTAATTTAAATGATAAATCAAATAACAAGATCTTAGCTACAAGATGGTTAAGATCACCCTAGAAAAATGACACCAGAATAACAGCTGCAACATTACAACTTATGCATATGACTAAGTAATGTGTCTAGACCTGGTCTGGTGACACCCAGACTTTGGTTTCACAGAATGGAGCTGAAGGCACTCTGTGTGCCACTATACAGTATCTCACAAAAGTAAGTACACCCTTTACATTTTTGTAAATATTGTATTATATCTCTATATGGGACAACTTTGAAGATATGACACTATGATACAATGTAAAGTAGTCAGTGTACAGCTTTTTTAACAGTGTGTATTTGGTGTACCCTCAAAATAACTCATCACATCACATCAATGTCTGAACTGCTGGGAAAAAAAGTGAGAGCACTCCTAAGTGAAAACAGACAAATTGTTCCTAAATATTTTGTATGGCCACCATTATTTTCCAGCACTTCCTTAACCCTCTTGGGTATGGAGTTCACTTGAGCTTCTCAGATTGCCACTGTAATCATTTTCCACTCCTCTATGACGACATCCCATGGTGGATGTTAGAGACCTTGCGCTCCTCCACCTTCAGTTTGAGGATGCCCCACAGGTGCTCAATAGAGTTTAGGTCTGGAGACATGCTTGACCATTCCAGCACTTTTACCCTCATTTTCTTTAGCAAGGCAGTGGTCATCTTGGAGGTGTGTGTTCGTTATCATATTGGTATACTGCCCTGAGACTCAGTTTCTGAAGGGAGGGGATCATGCTTTCAGTATGTGGTTCCCTCAATGAACTGTACCTCTCCACAGCTGGCAGCATTCAAGCAGACCCAAACCATGAATCTCCCACCACCATGTTTGACTGTAGGCAAGATACACTTATCTTTGTACTCTCTGTTACGGTTCCGGACGCGGAAGTGGATCCACTGGACCACCACAAGCGATGGTGTAAGCCACGCCAGGGGAAAGGAATCTAAGTAGGTCCCGGTTTTCACCAGAGCCCGCCGCAAGCGGGATGGACTTGCTGCGGCGGGAGTCTACCAGGTCATTACCCCTGACGTGACTTGCTTGCGGTGGCAGCCGAAGTATAGCGTGCTGCAAAATCGTCAGGCAGGCTCGTAGTCGGGGTCAGGCAGAAGTCAGGGCAGGCACTAAGGTTCGTGGTCGTGGACAGGCAGACGGTCAGGGCAGCGGCAGAGATTCGGGTCAAGAGACGGAAGCGAGGGTAAAGGTACACGGTAGATCAGGACGAGACAATAGGGGAAAGCTTTCTCAATAGGCAAGGCACTAAAGATCCGGCAGGGAGCGGGCAGAAGCACCCAGGTGAAATAGAGGCAGTGCCCGGCAATTGCCCAATTACCGGCGCACTGCCCCTAAATATCTCACAGAGCCGACGCGCACCGGGCGCCTTAGGGTCAAGGACGGCGCACCCCACAGCAGGAGACGCGGGACACAGGACGCGGCCCCGGGAGAAAACCCACCCCGGAGGGCGGTGCGCCCGCCGCCCGCACCCGGGCAGCCGGGACTCTCCCAGGGACCGGGGCAGAGCTGCGGCGGCGCCCGCAGGGGGGAAAGGGGGCCCCCAGTCGAACAGTTTCCCC